>AWOL01S0011565.1:384903-426597 GCA_000715115.1 Nicotiana otophora
ACTTATACAAATGGTGGGCGAGCATGAACTCAGGAGAATTTACGGATTTAGTGGTCGTTGCACTCAGTGTAGTGTCATTGGAAGATGCCGGTAAGGAATTCCACATGTGGGTTATCTCATGTGTGCAGCTAGCGGTGGCGTGATGTTGATGAAGCTTTTGCGAGGAATATTACTTGCTACCCGGTAGGAGGTCGCGTGTCTGATTTTGGCTGGAGATTCAGACTGTTCATGAAAGGCTTAATAAAAGACTTCGAGAAGTCTGGCAGGTTAACAGTGCGAGACCTTGGTAATTGAGAAGGATAAATCCTTACGAGTTCTAATTTTATATAATTGCAGCTTAAGGCTAAGTGGGGGAGTCTGTTATCGACGAGTTGATTGCACAGTTATGGGTCATATTAGTTTCGGTTCGGCGTATATCGGTGAATCATTTATGACTTGCAGAGGTCGAGATCGAGGATGACTCGGGTAAAGGAATTTCTGAACACAAGTTGTATTATACTCTATGGTTATAGGAGGACCATAAAATAATTGAGTGGTTATTCACTGAGAATATAGTGTACATGGAGCGGGAATTTGCTCGGTTGCGTAGGAGAGTGGGTTACTCTTTATTCCCTTGAGTGTTGGTGTGCTAATAGGGCATAGGTCGTTTCGGTCCGTTTGGTCGGTTAATTCGAGATTTGAGTAAAGTGGATGACTCTCGAGAATGGTTCCAATGGATTCAAGATTTATAAATATGGCTAGAAAACTGGGAGTTGCATTGAACGGTGTTGAGACTCGTGGCATCTTATATCATTGTGAATTATGCATTTCAGTATCAAGAAGGTGAAGGAAACAGTTTTAGGTTCACATAAAGTCTCTTTGGAGTTAGCATTTTTGGTTGTGGAACCTTTGGAATACATAAAAAGGGAATTCGGCGTCTTATAAGCCTTAGGGCGGCGTGATTCTATGCTAGAGTTCGTGGGGTAAGTTTTAGTTAAGGATAGTAGTGTTCTAACAAGGAAAAAGTAGAAATTTGAAGGCAATTTAGAAAGAACTTGGTGAAATAGGACAGCTTCGTAGTAGGTTGCGTTAGCACAGTAATGGGTATGATCGGTTCTTTGTGTACTTATGATGTGGCTAGTATCTACAGGTGTTTCGTGGCAATGCTCTCGAATTTGGCAACCTGTGTGGCTTGGTGGAGTTAGAGGAATTCAGTTCAGATAGCTTGGTTATGTGCAAATAGATTTCAAAGTGTTCATGATGGGTTCTACCATGGGTTGAACCGGATATTTTCTACCGATATACAGAACGTGTTGTGTTATGATTTTCTCCTAGAAAGAAGCAAGAAAGAGGTTTCTGACTAATAAGGTATGTAATTTGCTAGTGACTTAGAGTTGATAATGAAATTCTTATGCTTGTCACATGATGGCATAATAGATGTGGTGCGTTGTGCGGGATAGGATTTAGATGTACAAGGTCACAGTTCAGTTTTGAAGGGAAGGACATAAATCCTTAGGCAGCATGAACGGTTTCCGATGACTAGGTAAATGATATTATTATCTGGTATAGCTTGATGAGAGTGTACATTTCAGAAGGGGCAGTGTGTTTTGATTTATGGGTACTTCGCTGGTATTGCGGCACTCTCCTGGTTGATCGACTATTGATATTCAAATTTTTGCCAGGTGGCACAGAAGAATTCTTTTAGTATTTCTCATGGGATGATTGTGTATGAGAAAGGTGTTAGGCATTCGGGTGGTGGAGGTGGAATCAAATATGGTGATTCATGTGTTCTATGGAATTGGAGATTGGGAGTTCTTAGGAGCAGATTGTTTCATGGTTGTGGACTGTGAAGTTGTGGCTGGAGCTAGCCAGATGATAGAAGGTGTTATGATTCCGTCATTGTGGACTTTCAGAGGTTGTTTATATATTGGTGGTTGACCATAGTTGATTTGGGGCCCATTGGTAGGCCCAATTAGGATGTGTATTCTACACCAAGCCGGATTGATTGGCTCCATACTGCTATTATTGAAGGATGTGCTATTAGGTTGATGTGAAGCTTATTCGTGTTCTGAAATAATCTGTGAGTTACTCTTCTATGCTAAGAGGAGTTATGATTCGTTGGTTATATGCACATATGGTGCGGTTTTATTGTGGCCTTATAGAGGAATTTGAGCAAGAATAGTATTGGATATTGCTTGGTTGATGACGTATTGGTTATGTTCTTTCGGGTTTTATGTGGCATGGTGTCGTTTGCTTCTCTGTGGTTATGGTAATGCACTTTGGGTACTTGATGTCGAATTGCGCGTGGTTATTGATTTTAGCAGGGTGGCTTGAGGTGTTTCATATGGACCAGTATTTGGATAGGGTCGCGTATTGCAGCAGAGTTATGTGGAAATATGATCCCTTGTGTAAAATTCATGAGTTATGGTTCTGCGGTATGTGATGTGTTCTTAGCATTGCGTCGGGTGGTACTCGTCGAGCTTGCGAAACGGTTCTCCTGTTTCGGTCATTGTTACGATTGGGTACATTTGGAATGTTGCTATCTGGTGCACGGATTATACGGGTTGTGGCTTTAGATTGTATTGATGTATCATGTCACTAGAGTGGTCGTGTTGGATGAGACGAGGTCATTGGGCCTAGAATGGATGCTATCAGATTTGATTGTGGTATAATTGAAAGGATAATATTGGAAGTCGTCTTTGAAATTGGTTATAGTTCTTGTAGAAGGAACGGGAGCTCCATGACCTATTGGTCTAATGAATGGTTATGAATTCGGTATGTTTCTTTCATCATCGGCAGTGTATGAAGGTTTTAGAACGAGATTTTGTCTGATATGAGGTTTATTACCAGCACTGGGTTGATTTGAATCGATACTGTGATTTGAAATCATTGCTTCGAGCATTCGAGCTATGCGGTATTTGAATTTGAGTATTTGAGTTATGGTTATGGATTTTGGTACGGCTTATTCAGACTTATACGGTATGTATATGCGAACTTATGATCTTATAAGAAATTTCAGATGTCAGAAATTTGATTCGAAGGCTTGTAGGCTTGGTTGAATTGAGGAATTTCAATTATGTTATGCTATCGGACCTGTATGGGATAGGGTGACGTGGAATCACCCCCGGGTTTGTGCATGGGAAAGTTACACAGTCATTTTTTGGCTTTTGGAACAACTCTCGGCACGTTCGAGGACGAACGTATGTTTAAGTGGGGGGAGGATGTAACGACCCGGCCGGTTATTTCGGGAGTTATAACCCCGTTTCCCCCATTTCTTTTTCCTTTATGCTCTTAAGCTATATTATGATATACCTGGTTAGTTGGTTCGGGCCCGGAGTGCTTTCGGAGTGGAATGAGATACTTAGTCTCTTATCTAAAACCTTAAGTTGGAAAAGTCAACCAGATGTTGACCTATGTGTAAACAATCTCGGATTTGAATTCTGATGGTTCTGTTAGCTCCGTTAGGTGATTTTGGACTAAGGAGTGCATCCGGAATGTGATTTGGAGGACCGTGGTAGAATTAGGCATAAATTGGCGAAATTGGAAATTTGGCGATTTTTGGTCGGCAGTGGAAAATTTGATATCGGGGTCAGAATGGAATTCCGGAAGTTGGAATGGGTTCGTAACGTCATTTGTAACGTGTGTGCAAAATTTGAGGTAATTCGAACATGGTTTTGTTGGTTTCGGCATCGGTTGCCGAATTTGGAAATTTAGAAGTTCTTAGGCTTGAATCCGAGGGTAATTTGGTGATTTGATATTGTTTTGAGTGATTCGAAGGTTCGACTAAGTTTGTATGTTGATATATGACTTGTTGGTATTTTTGGTTGAGGTCCCGAGGGCCTCGGGGTGATTCCGGGTGGTTAACGGATTTGTCGAAGTTGGAAAATGCAGCTAAAGATGTTGCTACTACTATTTCCGCACCTGCGGAAGGAGGAGTCACAGGTGCAAGGCCGCTGGTGCGCAAGGAGAGTCCGCAGATGCGGAAAAGAGTGTGCTGGGCAGGCTTCGCAGAAGCGGAAGGAAATGCGCATGTGCGTTACCGCAAGTGCGAGAATTTGCTGCGCAGATGCGAAAAAATGTGAGGCCAAGCCTTGAGCGTAGGCGCGAAGGATTTGACCGCACCTGCGAGCCCGCATGTGCGAGGCCTGAAGCTCATGTGCGGAATCTAGGGAATTAAGTGGAGTTCGCGGATGCGACGCCTTGACCGCAGGTGCGGTCCCGCAGGCGCAGAAAAAGAGCCCACACGTGCGAAAATCTGGGCAGAATGTATAGGTACCACTTCGAGAATTTTGGTTCATTTCCACCATTGTTTTATTCGGTTTTGGAGCTTCTGGGAGAGATTTGAAGAGGGAATCAAGGGGGTTTCACTTAGATAAGTTACTTGAGCCCTAATACTTGTATACATGGTGATTTTTCGTTATTTAATCATTGTAATTAGTGAAAATGAGGGGTTAGGGCTTGGGATTGTTGGAGAAGTAATTTAAGGATTTGAAGGAACAAACGATGTCGGATTTTGACGAATTTGGTATGGTTAGACTCGTGAGTGAATGAGATTTCTAGTTTTGTAAATTTTGTTGGACTTCGAGGCGTGGTCCCGGGGGCCGGGTTTGAGCCAATTTCGGATTTTGGTCTAATGTGTTAGCTTTTCTTGTGGAATTCATTCCATTAGCACGTATTGATGGTATTGTACTCATTGTGAATAGATTCTGAGCATTTGGAGGCCGAGTCTAGAGGCAAGAGCATTGTGGGGTAGAGATTTGGCCGGTTTGAGGTAAGTAACGATTGTAAATCTAGTCCTGAGGGTACGAAACCTCGGATTTTGTATCATTCTACTATTTTTAGTGGCGCACATGCTAGGTGACGGGCGTGTGGCGGTGCACTGTTGGGAATTGTGACTTGGTCCGTCCCGTAGCAACTGTAAAGTTGCATACTTTGTTGAAACTATATGATACTTATATGTTTTAGAAAGAGTTTCTGTAAATTGGGCTGAATGCCATGTGTGGGCCTTGTGCCAATGCTGTTTGGACCCTTAGGGGCCTTTTCTTACTATCCTCACATTGTTTTCGATTGAAAATCTATACTCAATCATGGTTATACTTGTTTATTGCATAATTCAGTTTTATGACTCTATTGTGATGCATATAAATGTTGTTTTGGGCCGAATGCCCTGTTTTTACTGAAATGCCCGAGTGGCTTGAGAGGTTTATGACTGAGTGAGGCCGAGGTCTTGATTTGTGAGGATAGTTATGGGATCGGGATGCACGCCGCAGCATGTTGCATATTTATGGGATCGGGCTTCACGCTGCAACATGTTGCATATTTATGGGATCGGGCTGCACGCCGAAGCATGTTGCATATTTATAGGATCGGGCTGCACGTCGTAGCATGTTTGATATCGGCCGAGGGCTTGAGTGATTTATGCCATGATTTGACTTGATATAGCGCTTGGGCTAAAGGAGCCCCTCCGGAGTCTATACACACCCCCGGTGAGCGCAGGTACCTACCGAGTGCGAGTGCCGAGTGCCGAGTGCTGAGTGACTGGTAGGCAAGAGTTATTGTGAGGTATGCCCGAGTGACAGGAGTGATTGTGAGGTATGCCCGAGTGGCAAGAGTGATTATGAGGTATGCCCGAGTGGCACCAATGACTGTGAGGTTTGTCCGAGGGGCTGTATATGAGTGATGTTTTGCCTGAGGGGCTGTTTATGATTTCATCATTTTTGCTCACCTTTGCATTTTTCCACTGTTTGAAAACTGTTGAAAAATATCTCTAAATGATTTTTACTGGAACTGGGTTTAAACGAGTTGTTTTGATTCAAATCCTGATTTTAAAAGCATGTGGTATTTTACTGAGATTTCTTGATATGAACGTTATATGCTTTATTGCTCGTCACTACTGCTCATTCTTTATTTATTGTTGTTACTTACTGAGTTGGCGTACTCACGTTACTCCCTGCACCTTGTATGCAGATCCAGGTGTAGCTGGACACGGTAGCGGTGGTTGATTGTTCTGATTGCAGATGTTCCCGGGGATAGCAAGGTAGCTGCCTGGCAATCGCAGCCCTGTTCTTCTCCCTCTTATCTTCCTCTAGTTGTATTAAGCTATTTTCCAGGCTCAGTTAGCCTTGATATTGCTAGACAGATTGTGTAGATGCTCATGACTAGTGACACCTCGATGTCGGGCTTTTCCCTCCGCACTTTTATTTTGATTGGAACTCCTTTATGAAGGTTTTATGTTAAATAGCATTGAAATTATATTTGAAATAAAAATATCAGTTTGATTGGAAATGAGTCGACTTGCCTAGTTCCACGATAGGCGCCATCATGACAGGTTAGGGTTTTGGGTTGTGAAAACCCCCCTCGCATTAGGGCAGAAAACTTTCAAATTACTAATGTGATGCTTACTTTGCTCGAGCAACGAGGTTATTGTACCGGTGAGCCGAGTTAAAATGCTTACAAGCATTTGAAAGGTTTTGTGAATACGTGTTGGGGGAGAAAAAAAACAAATATTTCGGAAGATGCTTTGCGGCTAAGGCTTTTTACCTTCTCACTAGGGAGTAAGGCTTTGGATTGGTTGGAATGCTTTCCTAATCATTTTATCCATACTTGGGATGAATTGGTGGCGAAGTTTGTTTCAAAGTTTTTCTCCCTCCGGCACATGGCTACTCTACGGGATGAAATATTGTCTTTCAAGCAAGAGCCCAATGAACCTTTTCATGAAATTTGGGAGTGATATCGGACAATGTTGAAGGAGTACCCGAATAACGATATGACCGACATCATGATCTAACAAATTTTCTAGCGTGGTATTAGTACTACGAATCAATGTGTGGTCAATCAATTGGCTGGGGGTAATTTTATAACAACACCTTATGTGTAGGCATGTGAGATTCTTGATAAAATGGCAGAAACCTCTTCAGCTTGGCAATCTCGAGCTAATATTCCCCAAGGTGATCCCAACATGATTCATCTTCATAAAGAGTTACAAGACCGTGGGCAAGCTATTGCCAAATTGACCACAACCATGACTCTACTTGCTAATGCCCAACTTCATCAAACCCAAGCTCCTAAGCAAGTTCATGCTATGTGAGGAGTGAATTTCTTACTCAACAAGAAGAGGACCAAAGTTCCACAATTTCAATCTCGAGTGGAGAATTATACACAAGATGATAGTAACTTTGACCAAGATGATTCATATCAAGATCAAGAAGAAGAGGTACAATTTATGAACAATTACCAAAGGCAATGGAGCAATTTTCAAGGTTCCAATCAAAATCAATGGTGTTCTCAAAATAACCAAGGCAATTGGGGTTCTAACAATCAAGGAAATTGGCATAAAAATAACAATAACCAAGGGAATTGGTGAGGCAACAATTAAACAAATTGGGGAAATAATAACAATCATGGAAATCGAGGATCGGGTTTTCAAAGACCCTCAATGTACCAATAACCAAGCAACCCACCTCTTTATCCTTCCCATGGTTCAAGTTCTTCAAACAATGGAATGGATCGTATTGAGAACATGCTCAAGCAAATGATGGAGAAAAATGTGGATTCGGTTGCCCAACTTGCCTCACATACCATATCAATCCGTAATCTTAAAGTTCAAATGGGGAAAATCTCTCAAGCTCTTAATACTCGTCCTAAGGGTGCATTACCAAGTGACACGGTAGTGAACCCAAAGGGTGGTAACAACACAGGGCATGCAATGGCGGTTATCACAAGAAGTGGAAGAGGCGGAAATGCACTCACCTCAAATGAAAGGTAATTTGTTGATGATGACCAATTGATCCAAGAGGAGGAAAACCCACATAATAATGCTCGATTACATGATGAAGTTCGGATTGATATTGATAATAGTGTGGAGGAGACCCAAGAAGAGGTGAAATCGTCTAGGGAATACCTTATTGACATACTAGAACCGGTAGTGCAAAAGAATAAGGTACCCTTGCCAAAGCCTCCGCCTCCTTACCCTCAAATACTTGCTAAACAAAATTGTGAAAATCAATTCAAGAATTTTATTCAAATGATGAAAGGTCTCTCTATTAATGTGCCATTGGTAAAAGCTTTGGAATAAATGCCCGGGTAGGCCCAGTTTATGAAAGATCTTATGACCAAGAAGAGGTCGATGAATTTTGAAACTATCAAGGTCACTCATCAAGTGAGTGCAATTTTTCATTCCATGGCTCCTAAGTTGGAGGATCCCGGTGCTTTCATGATTCCTCGGACTATTGGAAGTGCCGATTTTGCTAAAGCTCTTTGTGATCTTGGGGCGAGTATCAATTTGATACCCTACTTGGTGTTCAAAACTTTGAGAATTGGGAAACCAAGACCCATATCTATGAGGTTGCAAATGTCCGATCGTAACATGAAGAGGCCATTGGGGGTGATTGAGGATGTGTTGGTCTGAGTTGATAAGTTTATTCTTCCAGTGGACTTTGTGATTCTAGATTGTGAGATTGATTATGAAGTGTCTATCATTATTGGGAGGCCATTCCTTGCTACGGATAAGGCCCTTTGTGATATGGAAGCCGGAGAACTCACTTTCCTTGTTGGCCATGTGTGCAAGTCTATGCGTCAAACAAATAGCGATGAATTGTGTTCTTTTGTGGACTTTGTGACCGATGTCATTATTGATGACACAAGTGCTACAATCAATGTTGGTGATATGTTGGAAGCCATTTTGCTCAACTTTGACAATGATGAGATGGATGGTTTCATGAAATGTGTGAACTCTTTGCAAGGAATGAGGTCCTACAACTATGCACTCCAGAAGTTATCTTTGGTTCTTGAGAATAGGAAGACTCCTCTTACAATGCCTTTTATTGAAGAGCCACCTACTTTGGAGTTAATACCGTTGCCACCTCATCTTAGGTATGAATGTTTTGGCCCTTATTCTACTTTACCGGTTATTCTTTCCTCTTGTTTGACTAATGTGCAGGTTGATTCCACATTGGTAGTGTTGCAAAAGAGAAAGAAAGCTATTGGGTGGACTTTGGCGAACATTCGGGATATAAGCCCTGGATTTTGCATGCATAAGATCAAGTTGGAATGGTGCCAAACTGTCCATTGAGCATCAAAGAAGATTCAACGAAGCTATACAAGAGATGGTAAAAAAGGAGATTATCAAGTGGTTAGATGTCGGGGTTGTCTACCCCATTTTCGATAGTTCATGAACCTCTCCGGTTCAATGTGTCTAAAAAAGGGGGCATGACGGTTGTTACCAATGATAAGAATGATTTGATTCCTACAAGAACGTTCAACGGTTCGAGAGTTTGTGAGTATTATCATAAGCTTAACAAAGTCACAAGGAAGGATCACTTTCCTCCTACTTTCATGGATCAAATGCTTGATAGATTGCCCGGCCGTACTTTCTATTATTTTCTTGATGGGTACTCGGCTAAAACTAAATTTTTATTGCTACGAACGATCAAAAGAAAACCACTTTCACATGTCCATATGATACTTCTACTTTCAAACAGATATTTTTTGATTTGTGCAATGCACCGGCGACTTTTCAACGGCATATGATGGCTATTTTCACGGACATGGTGGAAGACTACCTTGAGGTCTTTATGGATGACTTTTCAGTGGTTGGAGATTCTTTTGATGATTTTCTTACTAATTTGGACAAAGTGTTGACTAGATGTGAGGAAACAAATTTTGTACTCAATTGGGAGAAACGTCATTCCATGGTTGAGGAAGGCATTGTCATTGGCCATAAGATTTAAAGGAATAGTATTGAAGTAGACAAGGCAAATATTGAAGTTATTTCTAAGCTTCCACCATGATAAGTGGGGATTTTGACTACTTATTAGCGCCTTTTAGCTTTTGTTTTAGTCCAAAAGCATTTAATTGTGTTCCCGAAAACTGATGAAATATGCTTAATTGCAGGAATATTGGAAGATGAGCTCCCAAGATGAAATCCAACTCAAGAATAAGTAATCTGAACTCAAGAACAAAAACAGGCACAAAAGCTCAGAAGTGCGGACCGCAGAATATCATCTGCGGCCGTAAGTCGTGAAGAAATTCTCATCAGAGAAATGTGAAAAGTGCGGTCAGCACATAAATTGTGCGGCCACAGAAGCTGGGTTAGAGCAAAAGTTCAGAGAACCTGCATCTCAAAGTGCATATGGCACAATTATTGTGCAGCTGCACTCACATTTGTGTGGACTGCAGAAGAGCAAGGTGTGGCCGCACTCAGAATTGTGCGGACCGCCATAAGAAAGCAGCGCGGCCGCAGATTTTCACTCCTGTCAAGTTGAAGAAAAGTGCAGACCACACATGGAATTGTGCGGCCGCAGAACCTCCGAAAGGGTATTTTTGTTCGAATATTCCAGCTTTGTATAAATAGAAGAGTTTTACTTTTTTAGGTCAACTTTTGACATCAGCTGCTACAGTATACAGTTGTTTTTACTCTTTTTAGTAGTTTTTGCTATTTTGAGCTTTTTGAATATTGATTTCATCATTTTAATTATCAATATGGGTTTAATTATCATTTCTTCTCCTATTTCTTCTAGTTTTAGCATGAGTAGCTAAATTTTCACTAGGGTCGTGACTCAACCCTAGTGTGTAAACTTAATGGGTATTTGATTTATTACTTGTTTATAGTTGGGTGTTTATTATCTAGCCATGTTCTTGTTTTTATTTGAAGCATTAATGGTTGCAAACATTAATTCATGCCTATTTGACTTGGTCTCTACTTGAGAAAGAGAGACTTAGTCTAGAAAACTTGGCTTGCAAGAAATTGGTCAATCGAGAGATTGATAAGCCCAACTAAAAGGTTGAACCTAGAGATAGTAAAATCGACTTGAGCTTCTTATCAACTATTTTGTTCAATACCTATTTGGACTTGAGAAAACCAAATTGGGCAAAATCACTCTCTGACCGAGAGGTATTGAGTGGGTACTTGAGTGTTGATAGCTATAATATACCCCAACCAATAAAACAAGCCTTAAAGTTTACAACCCATTAAGCAAACACCTAGGTGAAGGTCATACCCCTAGGCCTTTTATATCATTTGAAAAACAACAAAACTAATTTCCTAGTTTCATTCTTTGAATCGCAATCGTAGTTTAATTTCACTCAAAGAGAGGAGTGAAATTGGATGAGATCAATTTTTGGCGCCGTTACCTGGGAGCTACAAACGGTGTTAGCTATATAGGTGTGTTTTTGGGATATCATTTTTTCCTTCCTTGTTACTAACGTGTGAGTGTTATAAGTGCAATCATGGCAAACAACGATCACGAAAACATAGCCGTGGGGGATGTGGATGTTGAGGATGATCAAATGGATGAGGTCCCTCTTGAACCTCAGGCCAATAGACGAGGTCGACCACCTCAAGACAATGTACCCGCTCCACCCCCCACCTCCACCACGAGCGACTCCACATCAGGTGTTGCCAAATAAAGGGTATGCAAGTATTATAGTCCCTACCCATGTTAGGGCGGGCAACTTTCAAATAACCAATGTGATGCTTACTTTGCTCGAACAACAAAGGTTCTTCACCGGTGCACCGGGTCAAAATGCATATAAATATTTGAAGGGGTTCATAGATACGTGTTGGGGGAGCAAACAAACAAATATCTCCGATGATGCTTTGAGGTTAAGGCTTTTTCCCTTCTCTCTACGGGGAAAAGCCTTAGATTAGTTGGAACGTTTGCCAAATCATTCCATTCATAATTGGGATGAACTAGCGGAGAAATTTTTTTCAAATTACTTCTCTCCCGGGCACATGGCTATTCTTCGGGATGAAATTCTAGCATTCAAGCAATATCCCGATGAACCACTGCATGAGATATGGGAAAAGTATAGAACAATAGTGAAAGAGTGCTCCAACAATGATATGACAGAGAACATGATTCAACAAACTTTCTATCGGGGGATCAATACCACCAACCAATGTGTAGTGAACCAACTTGTCGGTCTTGGATGAGATGGCAGATACTTCATCAGCGTGGCAATCTAGATCCGATGTTCCACAATATGATCCAAATGTGATTCTTCTTCATAAAGAGTTACATGACCATGGGCAAGCCATAGCCGAGTTGACAACCACCATGAACCAATTGGCAAAGGCTCAACTTCAACAAGTGCAAACCCCGAGGCAAGTCAATGCTATGGAGGGAGTCAATATGATGGTAAACAAGAGAAGAACAAGAAGTCTACAAGTGTAACAAAGAGGGGACAATTTTGTGCAAGATGATAGTGGATTTGATTAAGGTGATTCTTACAATGATCAAGAAGAAGAGGTCCAATATGTGAACAACTTTCAAGGGAAAATAAACAACTTCCTGGGCCCTAGTCAATAACAATGGAGACCTTCAAACAACCAAGGTAATTGGAATAGTGGAAACAATCAAGGCAATTATAATAACAACAGTCAAGGAAATTGTAGTGGAAGCAATAACCAAGGGAATTTGCAAAACAATAACAACCAAGGCAATTGGGGAGGCAACAACCAAGTCGGGTGGAACAACAACCAAGGAAATCGGGAGTCGGGTTTTCAAAGGCCCCTGATGAATCAACAATCAAGGAACCCACCTCTTTATCCTTCTCATGGTCCTAGTTCCTCCAACAATGAAATAGGTCGTATTGAGAACATGTTCAAGGAAATGATGGAGAAGAATGCCGATTCTGATGCTCAACTTGCTTCACACAACATATCAATCCGAAACTTAGAAGTGCAAATGGGTCAAATCGCTCAAGCTTTAAATTTTCATCCTAAGGAGGCACTACCAAGTTATACGGTGGTGAACCCGAAGGGTGGGAACAATACGTAGCATGCCATGGCCGTTACTATAAGAAGTGGAAGAGGTGGGAATGTACCTACCTCAAGTCAAAGGCAACTTGTGGATGATGAGCAACTGGTTGAGGAAGACGAAATCCCAATCAATGTTGTGCACACAAATGAGGAAGTGCGGATTGATACTGATGATACAGTGGAAGAGACACAAGAGGATGTGAACCCATCTAGGGATCATGTATTTACATACCGGAATCGGTAGTGCAAAAATCTAAGGCACCATTTCCTAAGCCACCTCCTCCTTATCCTCAAAGTCTGTCCAATAAAAACGGCAAGAATCAATTCTAAAAGTTCATTGATATGATGAAGAGTCTGTCAATAAATATGCCATTAGTTGAAGCCTTGGAGAAAATGCCCAGATATGCAAAGCTTATGAAGGACTTGGTGACAAAGAAGCGGTCGATGAATTTTGAAACTATTAAAGTCACACACCAAGTGAGTGCAATTGTGCATTCAATGGCTCCTAAGTTGTAATATCCTGGTGCTTTCATAATCCCCTGTACCATTGGAAGTGTCGAGTTTGCAAAAGCTCTTTGTGATCTTGGGGAGAGTATCAATTTGATGCCCTGTTCGGTTTTCAAGACATTGGGAATTGGGCAACCAAGACCCACATCTATGAGATTACAAATGGCCGATTGTACAATGAAGAGACCATTAGGGGTGATTGAGGATGTATTGGTTCGAGTTGACAAGTTCATTTTCCCGGCGAATTTTGTTATTATTGATTGTGAAGTGGACTATGAGGTCCTGATTATTCATGGTAGACCTTTCCTTGCTACGGGGAAGGCTCGTGTTGATGTGAAAGTCGGTGACCTCACTTTCTGGGTGGGTGATGAAAAGGTAGTGTTCCATGTATGCAAATCTATAAGACAATCGAATAGCAATGAAGTGTGTTCGTTCGTAGACTTGGTAACCAATGTGATTATTGATGATACAAGTTCCACGATTAATGTGGGTGATACGTTGGAGGGCGTCTTGCTAAATTTTGATGATGACAAGATGGATGGCTTCATGGAATGTGTTAATTCTTTGCAAGGAATGGGGTCGTACAACTATGCACCCTGGAAGCTTTCCTTGGATCTTGAGAATAGGAAAACTCCTCCTACAAAGCCTTCAATTAAAGAGCCTCTTATCTTGGAGTTGAAGCCATTGCCTCCACATCTCAGGTATGAATTTCTTGGCCCTTGTTCTACTTTACCAGTTATTCTTTCCTCTTGTTTGACTAACGTGCAGGTTGACTCTACATTGGCGGTGCTCCATAAGAGGAAGAATCTGCACTTCCTCATTTGCGTGCAATGTCGATCAATGCATGTAATTGGAGGATATTCGGGGAATAAGCCCCGCATTTTACATGCACAAGATTAACTTGAAGGATGATTCCAAACCATCCATTTAACATTAAAGGAGACTCAATGAAGCCATACAAGACGTGGTCAAAAAGGAGATTATCAAATGGTTGGATGTCGGGGTGGTCTACCCTATTTCCGACAGTTCGTGGACTTCTCCAGTGCAATGTGTCCCAAAGAAGGGGGGCATAACTGTGGTCACCAATGATAAGAACAATTTTATTCCCACAAGAACGGTGACCGGTGGAGAGTGTGTATGGACTATCGGAAGCTAAACAAAATCACAAGGAAAGACCATTTTCCGCTCCCCTTTCTAGACCAAATGCTTGATAGGTTGGCCGGTCGTGCTTACTATTTCTTTCTAGATGAATATTCGGGCTACAACCAAATCCTTATTGCCTCGGAAGGTCAAGAGAAAACAACTTTCACTTGTCCCTATGAAACTTTCTCTTTTAAGCGGATGCCATTTGGCTTGTGGAATGCACCGGCCACTTTTCAACGGTGTATGATGGCAATCTTTATGGATATGGTAGAGGACTACCTTGAAGTCTTCATGGATGACTTTTCGGTAGTCCAGGATTCCTTTGATGATTGCTTGGCAAATTTGGATAAAGTATTGGCAAGGTGTGAAGAAACGAACTTGGTGTTGAATTGGGAGAAATGCCATTTCATGGTCGAGGAGGGCATTATCCTTGGACACAAAATTTCAAAGAAGGGCATTAAGGTCGACAAGGCAAAAATAGAGGTGATTTCTAAACTTCCACCTCCAACATTCGTGAAAGGAGTGAGAAGTTTCTTGGGTCACGCGGGGTTCTACCGGCTTCATAAAAGATTTTTTCAAAGTGGTGAACCCCTTGTGCAAACGTTTGGAGAAAGATGATAAATTTTACTTCAATGATGATTTCATGAGAGCCTTTGAATTTCTCAAGTTCAAGTTGACAACAACTCTCATCATCACAGTTCCTAATTGGAGTATTCCTTTTGAGCTCATGTGTGATGCTAGTGATGTAGCGGTTGGAGCAGTTTTGGGGCAACGTATCAACAAGATTTTTCATCTGGTCTACTGTACTAGTAAGACCATGAATGATACCCAAGTCAATTACACCGTTGCCGAAAAAGAGCTCTTTGCCATTGTGTTTTCTATTGAGAAGTTCTGCCTATACTTGATGGGTGCAAAAGTTATTGTTCATACGGATGATGCAGCACTTCGCTATCTTATGAGCAAGAAAGATTCAAATGATCGATTGATGAGATGGATGCTATTGTTGCAAGAGTTTGATATTGACATCCAAGATCGAAAAGGGAGTGAACATCAAGTGGCGGGCCACTTGTCTCATTTGGAGGAGGCGGGGAGGCCGTATGATGGCCTTGAAATCAATGACCATTTCCCCGATGAGCAACTCTTGGCTATTTCAATGAAGAAGGTTACATGGTTCGCCGATCCAGCAAACTTCCTTGTGTATGGAATCATCCCGGATGAGTTCTCTTCAAATCAAAGGAAGAAGCTCAAATGGGATTGTCAAGACTATTATTGGGAGGAGCCTTACCTCTTACGGATTTGCACGGATGGGCTAATTAGAAGATGTGTACCGGATGAAGAGAAAAATGTTATTCTTGAGACTTGTCGTTCTTCGCTTTATGGTGGTCACCATGGCGGAGCGAGAACGGCGGCTAAAGTGCTAAGTTGTGGTTTCTATTGGCCCACTCTTTACAAAGATGCAAGTAATACGGTGAAAAGATGTGATGAATGCCAATGAGCCGGTGGAATCTCGAAGAAGAATGAAATGCTTCTCACTACCATATTAGAGATTGATATCTTTGACGTGTGGGGTATTGACTTCATGGGTCCTTTCGTGAGTTCTTGTGGAAACACCTACATCTTAGTCGCGGTTGATTATGTGTCTAAATGGGTTGAGGTCGTTGCTCTACCCAACAATGAAGCGAGAAGTGTGGTGGCATTTTTGAAGAAGAATATTTTCACAAGATTTGGTACGCCGTGGGCTATCATAAGCGATGGGGGGGTCGCATTTTTGTAACAAAGCTTTTGACACCTTTCTTAGCAAGTATGGTGTCACTCATAAAGTTACGACTCCCTATCATCCTCAAGCTAGCAGTCAAGTAGAAGTCTCCAACCGGGAGATAAAGAGTATCTTGTCCAAAACAGTGAATGCTAACCGGACGGATTGGTCAAAGAAGCTTGATGATGCACTGTGGGGTTATCGGACTGCTTTCAAAACTCCTATCGGGATGTCTCCATACCGGTTGGTGTTTGGCAAATCTTGTCATCTTCCGGTGGAAATTGAGCACAAAGCCATGTGGGCTTTAATGAAGTTGAATCTTGATTGGGATGCAACCGCTAACTTGCAGGTTGCACATTTGAATGAATGGATGAGTTCCGGTATCATGCATATGCAAGTTCGTCCTTCTACAAAGAGAGAATGAAGTACCTTCATGACAAAAACATCTAAAACAAGGAGTTCAAGGTGGGCGATCTTATTTTGATGTTCAACTCACGATTGAAGATGTTTCCCGAAAAGCTGAAATCCAAATGGAGTGGTCCCTTTGAAATTGTGGGTATGACACATTTTGGTGCATTGGACTTGAAGAACAAAAATGATGAGGTATTCCGAGTCAATGGTCAATGGGTGAAGCATTATTTGGGACAAGCTGATGATGGCCACGTGGTGGCACTTATTCATTTGAAGTTATTATAATTTACATCATGCCGCGACGTTAAATCAGACGCTTCTTAGGAGGCAACCCATATTGTTTTTCTTTTTCTTTTATTCTTTTGTAGATAGGTGTTATTTTTTGCTAACTGGATTTGAAGTGTGTTTCATGAATGAGTGTTCTTTACAGGAACTGTGCTCAAAAATATTAGCTAAGTGTGGAGAAAGTGCGGAGCATAATTTTGAATGCTACAGCAGAAGGCAACTGCGGCCGCACAATTCTTGTGTGGACCGCACAAATAGAGATGGGAATTTGCGCACTCTCTGAAGTTTGGTCTGCCAGAGAATTGGCCATTTTGCGACCGCACATCAAATTATGCAGTCCACAGCCAAAGTTTGCGGTCGCACCACAAATTGTGCGAACCACATATCAACAAGGCTATTGATCCTTCAGGTAACAAAGTCTGCGTCTGAGTATAAATAGTAACTTTGGGCTTCTATACAAGTTTTTCCCTCTGTGAGCACTCTAAATTCTAAAACTTGAAAATCATCTGTTCAATCATCTGACACACTCCATACACATCTATGATCACTTAGTTGCACTCCTTCATATTTGATATGTTTAATTTCTCATAGAATTTTTCACTTTTTAGTTAAATTTGTAATTTGTTAGATAGATTTAGGCCATTTGTCAATAGATTTCAATTTTACTACCATGTGGGGGTTAATCTGTAATGGGTCAACTACTAATTGCTTTATGAGGACTAGGTAAATTTATTTGCATGCTTAATTGTTAATACCATGTTGAATCTGTGCAAAAACTTGACAACCCTAGAAGTCTGATCGTTTTGATTTCTGAAATATGCGGCCACACAAGAAATTGTGCGGTCCGCAGAAGTTGTAATCTAGGGTCTTTGGATAATTAAAGTATGTGGCCGCACTTAAAATTGTGATGACCGTAGAAATTCCATTGCGGCCACAGAAAAGTGTGTACGGCCGCAGAACAGGCCAATCTCTGCCATCAGAGAGTTGGCACTTTTGGGAATTCTAATGTGCGGATGCAATGAGAAATGTGCGGACCGCACTTTAATTCTGTGGTTGCATTCAAAATTATGCAGACCACAGTTCCATCTCTGCGGCCGCACTTCCAAATTTTGCGGGCCGCACAACCCAGTCTGCGGCCACACTTGCAATTGTGCGGACCGTATTTCCCCACCCTGCACTTATATTCTGCAATATGATATATTGTTTGTGTTCAACTGAATTACACTGAATTTTGTTGTTTCTTATTACATAAAATAATTAGATCTCAAGGTCGTGGTGACACTTCAAAGGGGAGGGGTGAGCCTTCCAGAGGCAGAGGCAAAAGCAATTTACCCCTCGCCCTCCAAAGGGTAATCAGGAAGAAAGCTACAATAGGCCGAGGACGACAACCTGAGCCCTCCTAATCTAGTTCATATGCCCCATCTCGGGAAGCATCGGAGGGCGACTCAGTGCAAGAGCAGCCTGCAGTTCAATCACAGCCACAGAGAAGGTACCAACTTAGAGACGAATCTTTCTCCTCACATAGCAATTGTTGTTGATGATATTTCGGACGATGGTCGAGGGGGTGATACTACAGTTGCCGGCCTTGAGAGGTCGAAGAAGAAAGAGGTCTGAGAGGACCGTTTTGTGAGCCTAGATACCTTTACCAGCTTTCGTGAGTGGTGGCCGGTGAGATTGCTCACTCCAGAGCAACAATTCCAACTCAAAGATCTTGACAAGTACAATCCAGAAGTGTTGAGGCAGTTCCGAGAGAGAAAATGTTGGATGTGGTTCACTCAATCAGTTGTGGACGCCAAAGAGTATTTGGTCCGGGAGTTCTATGCCAATGTGGCACATATCAATAAAGGGACCAAAGCTAAAAAAGTGAGAAATCTGAAGGTGCGGTTCGACCAGCTCACACTGAACTCCTACTTGGGGTTTGAGGATGTGGAGGCAGTGCAGTACTTGGAGAAGCTGGCGATGGGTGATGCAGCTCGCCCTTGGCTAGCTGAGCTTCTTGTAGCCCTGGGACCACCACCACCACCATGGATCACTGCAGGGGTTACTATTCGGCAAAACATCGTACATTTTGAGGCCAAAGGATGGCATACCTTCGTATGCAGCAGACTAGACCTATGCTAGAACGATACAAACTTACCTATTCCACGGGCAGTTCTAGTCGCCTCTATTATGGCCGGGTACCCGACTAATATGGATGTCGTGATGTCGGCCAACATGTCAGTAGTCGCCAAGCAGGATGATACTTCCTACCCGTATCCCAACACCATCACTGAGTACCTTACGAATGCACAAGTAGAGCCCAGAGACTATGACACGAAGGTTCGAGCAAAGAAGCCCTTGTCTTGGTATTCTCTGATGGATGCACACAATCCCAAGAGAAAGGGTCAGCCGAGTACCACCGTAGGCCAGTCTGATGAGCCATCGGTGGTGGGTACAGAGACAGCTGATATATCATCCACTTCAGCAGAGCCTTCTACTAGTGCAGCTGCCATGTCTCCACCTTCAGCCTCAGTACCTCCCACATTGGCTTTGAAGCCGGTACCGATACCATCTGCTCCACTCTCTGTGTTGCGATCTCTAAGACACTGGCGAGCCTCAACAACTGGATGCAAATAGCTATTGCAAAGCTAACTGACATATCCAGTCAGGTTGCAGCACAGTCATCCTCTCCGGCAGCCCGGATTCCTCCCACAGTCGAAGAAACATTGAAGAAGATCCTGGACAACTAGAACACTATCATGGCTACTCTGGTACAGCATGGGTCCGTGATTAAAGAATTGGGCAAAGAAGTAAAGAAGATGCGGAAGTCACAGGCTCCGAAGTAATCGGTGAATAAGCTGCGGCGACAAGTCACCAAGCTTGCAGCATCCGGAGACATTCCATTCAACATATTGATAGACACGCACCACCCAGGCCCAGTTCCCACAGAGCCCACCACAGCAGCTGGCCAGTCAGAGGAGCCAGACCTTGCTGCTGACACTACTGAGCCAGTCCGTCAGATTTTTACCAACCCAGCTACTCCCGGACTTGAGGATGATGAGATCCAACTGGAGACTGAGGTTGGTGCCATTACTGGAGACATAGATATGGCCACAAATCCATAGGGAGTTTTTTTCACTCTCACCCTTCTTATACTTTTATTTTGTTAAGTATTGGGGACAATGCTTATTTTTATTCAGGGGGTGGAGTTTCTTTGACATTTTGATGATTCTGATTCTGTATTTTGATAACTATGGCACATTTGGCCTGTAATTAACTTATTATTATTTTCTTCTTCTTAATCATTATGTATATATTCTCTCTATTCCCTCATTATGTATATTCGTTTAGCTTTCAATAGTTTTTGGTTTATAGCTTCTTTATCTTTTTGTTTTTATTCCTTTTGACTTAGTAGCTTCTTTTGGATTTGCTTTTTGAATTAGTAGCTTATTTTTTCTTTAATAGCTTCTTTTTATGATTTAGTGGATAATAAGCCTTTGGATTTCTTAATGCCACGGTTCTTTCAAAAGGTGTTTTATGTGAATCGGGTGACTCTTACCAACGATGGATGGCGTGACAACCTTCTTAAGGGATAGAGTCCGTTTTTGGTGTTTAGGTAAGAATAGTAGTAATAATGAAAAAAAGAACCTAATTGAGATATGCTCGAAGAGTCAACATGCTTCACTTGGTACCGACATACTTAACTACAGGCTTGTGGTTAAAAATAAGGTTTTTGGAAAGCAATAGCTCTAGTTAGTGACCTTTTGACTCTTGTGTTGACTTAGGCAATCATCGAGTGGTTTAGTCGAACCATAGTGATTTTCAATCTTGAATATGGGTGTTATGGGCCCTTGACTCTATTATCTTTAACAATCCAGTTGCATGAGAGGTGAGATGTTGTTGTTGCAAGTCTAAGTACCCGTGCGAAAGGTTTAGAACTTGCCCCGAATGTGTTTCAAGGCAAAATTTTAAGTTTTGCTTGGCTTGAGAAGTGATTGTAGGCTCTCCTTGACCTGCTTAAAATTTTCCATTGTCCACAAATGTTGTTATCCCTAGTCAACCCATTTGAGCCTAAAACCTTTCTCATTTGATAACCATGTTATAAGCCTTTACCCGTTTTATCGTGACCCTCTCTTGGCACCCGAGCT
Source organism: Nicotiana otophora (assembly GCA_000715115.1). NCBI lineage: Eukaryota > Viridiplantae > Streptophyta > Magnoliopsida > Solanales > Solanaceae > Nicotiana > Nicotiana otophora. Next base: position 405,872 of record AWOL01S0011565.1, read on the forward strand.
TTCCTTAACACTCTTGCGAAACAATTGGCTCAAAACGTAAGTTTGGGGGAGAGAAGAGGAGTTTGAAGAAGGTATCAAGGCACAAAAGAGAAAAGAAATGAGGAGAAGTAAAGGCAAGAAAAAGAAAGAACAAAAAAATGCAAAAAGAAAGTGAATAAGTTGAAATGTTGAAGGGATTTAAAGAAAAGTAATGATGTAAAGCATGGAGAAAACAAAGAAGGAGAAAATGAATATCATGACCAAGAAAGAGTGATTTTAAGTCTCTCTAGTTCCCCTAAGAAAAAGAAAATGCCCCAAAGAGTTGGCAAAACGTGAGCTGATAAAAGAAAATGGAGTGCTTAAGGAAGGATGAACCCATTCTATCATAGCATATCCAACCTTAGTCCAAAAGACTTCATTGCATTTCGAAAAGGCCCTACATGATTTCAAGTCGAGTGAGCATACATTAGTGGTGATTTACATAAGGGGCAAGCCTATGGTACTTAAAGCCATACTTGCGACATTCTTTTGAGAGAGATGAGCAAACCTTTCACAAATCTGTGGATTGAGCGCTAAATTCTTAAGTGAGATAGGCAAACGGAGAGTATTGAAGGAGGAGTTTGGGATCCACAATGACCTAAATGAAAGAACGAGCTTCCTTGATGAATAAAGTCAACTCTTAATGCTCAAGTGTCGCATTAGAACTATTTGTGCTTAAACGTTTAACTTGTTGCCTTATTGATAATTCATAAGTGGTAGGGGTAATTGTTGGTCCCAATTGATGTGTGATTGATTCACCTTTGATTAGATGGAATGGCTCTTAACTTGTGGAGGTGGGAACTACTTTATTTGCTTGAGGACAAGAAAAAGCTTAAGTTTGGGGGAGTCGATAAGTGGGGATTTTGACTACTTAGTAGCACCTTTTAGCATTCGTTTTAGTTCAAAAGCATTTAATTGTGTTTCCGAAAACTGATGAAATATGCTTAATTACAAGAATATTGGAAGATGAGCTCCCAAGATGAGATCCAACTCAAGAATGAGTAATATGAACTCAGGAACAAAAATAGGCACAAAAGCTCAGAAGTGCGGACCCGCAGAATATAATCTGCGGCAGCAGGACGTGAAGAAATTCTCATCAGAGAAATGTGAAAAGTGTGGCCACAGAAGCTGGATTAGAGTAAATATTCAGAGAACCTGCATCTCATAGTGCGGACCGCACAATTACTGTGCGGTCGCAGAAGAAGAGCCACGGGGTCGCACTCACATTTGTGCGGACCGCAGAAGAGCAAGGTGCGGCCGCACTCAGAATTGTGCGGACCGCAGAAAGAAAGCAGTGCAGCCGCATATCAGAATAATGCGGCCGCAAATCAAGCTGAAGAAAAGTGTGGACCGCACATGGAATTATGCGTCCGCAGAACCTTCGAATGGGCATTTTTGTCCAAAAATTCTAGCTTTGTATAAAAAGAAGAGTTTCACTTTTTTAGGTCAACTTTTGACATCAGCTACTACAGTAGACGGTTTCTTTTACTCATTTTAGTAGTTTTTGCTATTTTGAGCTTTTTGAATATTGATTTCATCATTTTAATTATCAATATGGGTTTAATTATTATTTCTTCGCCTATTTCTTCTAGTTTAAGCATGAGTAGCTAAATTTTTACTAGGGTCGTGACTCAACCCTAGTGTGTAAACTTAATGGATGTTTGATTTATTGCTTGTTTATTGTTGATGTTTATTATCTAGCCGTGTTCTTATTTTTATTTGAAGAATTAAGGGTTGCAAATATTAATTCATGCCTATTTGACTTGGTCTCTACTTAAGAAAGAGAGACTTAGTCTAGTAAAACTTGGCTAGCAAGAAATTGGGTCAATCGAGAGATTGATAAGCCCAATTAAAGGGTTGAACCTAGAGATAGTAAAACCCGACTTGAGCCTCTTATCAACTATTTTGTTCAATACTCATTTGGACTTGAGAAAGCCAAATTGGGCAAAATCACTCTTTGACCAAGAGGTATTTAGTGGTTACTTGAGTGTTGATAGCTATAATACACCCCGACCAATAAAATAAGCCTTAAAGTTTACAACCCATTAGGCAAACACCTAGGTGAAGGTCATAGCCCTAGGCCTTTTATATCATTTGAAAAACAACAAAACTAATTTCCTAGTTTCATTCTTTGAATCGCAATCGTAGTTTAATTTAGATTTTCAAACAAAACCAAATATTGTGGAAGTGCAAATTTAGATATACAAACTCACGCGCTAAGATATATACTACTAACACCCATTCATATAGCTCCCTGCGGAATTCGACCCCGACTCTTATTGGGTATTACTATTGCATCGATCGTTTTCATAACCTCAAAGAGAGGAGTGAAATTGGATGAGATCACACCCCCCACCTCGGCGAAGGGTGTGCGGAGTTTCTTGGGCCATGTGGGTTTTTACCAGTGATTTATCAAGGATTTCTCTAAAGTAGTGAATCCTTTGTGCAAGCTCCTTGAGAAGGATGCCAAGTTTCATTTCAATGATGATTGTATGAGAGCTTTTGAATAATTAAATCTCAAGTTGACAATTACTCCTATCATTGCCTCTCCAAATTAGAGTTTGCCGGTCAAGCTCATTTGTGATGCAAGCGATGTAGCGGTTGGGGTTGTTTTGGGGCAACGTATCAAAAATATATTTCATCTGGTTTACTATGCTAGTAAGACCATAAATAGTGCCGAAGACAATAATACCGTTACAGAGAAAGAGCTCCTTGCTATTGTGTTTGCTATTGAGAAGTTTTTCCCGTACTTGATGGGTGCTACAGTTATTGTCCATACGGATCATATGGAACTTTGCTATCTCATGAGCAAAAAGGAATCTAAATCTCTATTGATGATATGGGTGCTTTTGTTGCAAGAGTTTGATATTGACATCCAAGACAATAAGTGAAATGAAAATCAAGTGGAGAATCACTTGTTTCGTTTGGAGGAGGAGGGGAGGCCACATGATGGCCTTGAAATCAATGACTTTTTCTCAATGAGCAACTTTTGGCACTTTCAACAAAAGAGGTACCATGGTTCGCGGATTTGGTAAATTTTCTTGTGAGTGGTATCATTCTAGATGAGTTCCCTTAAAATCAAAGGAAGAAGCTTAAGAGGGATTGTCAAGACTACTATTAGGATAAACCATACCTTTTCCGAATTTGCACGGATAGGGTAATTTTGAGGTGTGTGCCGCAAGGTGAGATTCTTGTGGCTTGTCATTCTTCGTCATATGGTGGTCATCATGGTAGAGCGAGAACTGCGACTAAAGTCCTAAGTTGGGTCTTTATTGGCCTACTCTTTACAAAGATGCAAATGAGTTGGTGAAAAGATGTGATGAATGTCAACGGGCCGGTGAAATTTCAAAGAAACATGAGATGCCCCTTACAACCATCTTGAAGATTGATATTTTTTATGTTTGGGGTATTGACTTTATGGTCTCTTTTGTGAGTTTTTGTGGAAACACCTATATTTTGTTCGTAGTGGATTATGTGTCTAAATGGGTTGAGGTCGTTGCCTTACCCAATAATGAGGCTAGAAGTGTAATGGCTTTCTTGAAGAAGAATATATTTACAAGATATGGTACTCCGCGAGCAGTCGTAAGTGATGGGGGATCATATTTTTGCAATAATACTTTCGACACTTTACTTGGCAAGTATGATGTTACTCACAAGGTGACAACTCCCTATTACCCACAAGTTAGTGGTCAAGTGGAAGTCTCCAATCGGGAGATAAAGAGTATTTTGTCCAAGACTGTGAATGCAAATCGGATGGATTGGTCCAATAAGCTTGATGATGCTCCATGGGCATATAGGACGGCTTACAAAACACCTATCGAAATATCCCCATAACGGTTGGTGTTCGGGAAAGCTTATCATCTTCTGGTGGAACTAGAGCACAAGGCAATATGGGCCTTGAAGAAATTGAATCTTGATTGGGATGTAGCCGCTAACTTGTGGGTTACACACTTGAATGAATTGGATGAGTTTCGGTACCATGCATATGAGAGTTCGTCCTTATATAAAGAAAAGATGAAATATCTTCATGACAAGTACATTTATAACAAGGAGTTCAAGGCCGATGATCTAGTGTTGTTGTTCAACTCAAGGTTGAGAATGTTTCCCGGGAAGCTCAAGTCAAAGTGGAGTGGTACTTTTGAAATTGTTGGTGTGACACCTTTTGGTGCCTTGGACTTGAAGAACAAGAATAATGAAATATTTTGAGTTAATGTCCATCGAATAAAGCACTATTTGGAAAACGTTGGTGAGAACCACGTGGTGGCTTTCGCTTGAGGATGCTATGACATTGCGCCGTGCCACGACGTTAAATAAGGTGCTTCTTGGGAGGCAACCCAAGTTCTTTTCTTTTTTTCTCTTTTAGTTAGATGTTATTTGTTATTCTTAACTTGATTTGAAGTATGCTGCAGGGATTATTATTAGATTTGAAATGTTAGTTGAGGTTGTATTATCCAAGCCAGAAATGCAGATCGCAATTTTTCTTTATGCGGACACAGAAAATAAATGTTGACCGCAAAAGCTCTTGTGCGGCCGCAAATTTCCTCTACATACCACATTTACAAGAGTCAATCTTAGGTCCTAAATGGAAGGTCCTCTGAACTTTTCTCCCAAACAGTGCGGATTAAGCTCGCGAATTATCACAACTTATATGGTCGAAAAAGCGCACTATCAGAGAGGTGGTTGTACTTACATTGTCAGGAGTACAGTAGCCCTCCCCTTACACGTTTTCACTCTCTTCATTGTTACACTGAGAAGTTGCCCAAAGTACGTGCAATTTTGATCACAAATAACCCTTCACTCACTTGAAACTTTGTACACTAGCACTAACTGGTATGCATTACTTCAATCTTGTTTATTTTATTTTTGAATTTATTTTGACTTCTTAACTTCTTTTAGGCTATTTGTTATTGCATTCCTTCAATTGTGTCCATGTAGGGTAGTTTAATACTGGGAAATTGATAAAGCATGCTTAGATTGAATTGGGTTGATAGTTTATCATGTCTATACCATGTTGCCCAGTAGGAATGAATACATTCTTTGCATAATCTAGTATTAATAGACCTGTCATTGTTGCTATTCTTGAATATGCGGACCGCACTCAAAATTATGCGGTCTATAAACTTTTGTTTTAGGTAACTTAGTGGACTAGCTGTTTGTACGGCCACACCTTAATAGTGCAGACCGCGAATATTTTTATGCGGCCGCAGAATAGGTCCGCACTGATAATCAGAGAACTGCTCTCTGAGCATCTCAAGTGTGGACTGCAAACCTTTTTGTGCGGACCTCTTATGATTTCTGCGGCCGCAAAAGGCAGTCGCACTGTCTATCATAGAAGATAAACCTAAGAACTTAGCACAACTGTGCTGAAATGTGGGCCGCATGTGGACTTGTGCAGTCTGCACTTCCACTTTACGGACCGCAAACCTTTTTGTGTGGACCGCACTTAGTCCTTTTCTACTGCATACTGCAATTCTAAAACTTCACTACTTCTTTGATGTACTCACATACTTATATGATTCTTAACTATTTGCCACATGAATATCAACTGACAAGTCTCTTTGGGCATATACAAACAATGGTGCCATCAAGAGGTTGAGGTGAAGCTTCAAAAGGAAGAGGTGAATCTTCAAGGGGCAGGGGTAGGGACAGGGGCAGAGGTGACATGCACCCAAGTATGCAACGGGAAATCACAAAGAAGACAACTACAGGCCAGGGGAGAGGTAGAATCCTCTTAGAGTCGAGTTCTTATGCCCCGTCTAGGGAGGCCTTGGAGGGAAATTCTGTGTCTTTACCGGAGGAGCACAATAAAGAGCAATCTAGGCCAAAGGGCCAGTCTAATCCTCAAGATGTTCCTTCTACATCTCACAGTACCTCCCAAGGTTCAGAGAGTTACAGTCATGAGTCCAATGATGCTCCGGGATCTGATTCTGATGATTCCCCAGATGATAGGAGAGGGGGAGCAAGTGCACAGGCAGGAAAGGCTCGGACGAAGAAGAAGGTTGACCGGGAAGATCGATTCTTGAGTTTGCGAGCATATTCAGACTTTTGAATGTGGTGGAAACAGAGATCACTAACTCGCGAACGGTAATTCCTCCTCAAAGACTTAGACAAACACCGCAGTCTTAGAGCAGTTTACTAAGAGAAATGGGTGGATGCAGTTTACTGAGAAGTTGGTGGATGTGAAAAAGCATCTTGTTCGGGAATTCTATGCCAACACAACGCATATTCTCAAAGGGACAAAGATCACCAAGGTGCGCAACCTGAAAGTAAAATTTGATCAGCACACTCTGAATACATATTTGGTGATTGATGATGTGGAGCCAAAGGAGTATTTGGAAAAGATGGCTCTGAAGGAGGAGGCTAGACCATGGCTTGCTGAGATTCTTGCACCTGGACCTACTCCCCCTTGGATAGGTGTCGGGGTGCCAATCCTCTAAACACTCTGAGCTTTGAGGCAAAAGGGTGACAGACCTTTGTGTGCAGTAGACTTGACCCATGCTTGAATGAGAACAACATGCCCCTTCCACGAGCAATATTGGTAGCCTCTATCATGGTCGGGTACCCGATCAATGTGGGTGTCCTGATGTCGGCCAACATCTCACTTGTGGCACAGCAGGGTAACACATCTTACCCCTACCTCAGCACTATTACTAAGTATCTGACTGATGCCATGGTGGAGTCCAGGCCATTTGACACCAAGGCCAAGTCGACCAAGCCATTTGAGTGGTACAAGCTGCAAGATCTGAGGAACCCAAAGAAGATAATTCAGCCTTTTACTATTGCCGTCCAGTCTGATAAGCCATAGTGGTAGCCCCTAGTACGTTTGATATTCTATCTACTTCGCCTGAGCCTTCTACCAGTTCCACAACTGCCATCCCTAATCCACCATCCTCAGCCCCTACTACAGTGCCTACTCCATATCCAAGACTGGTGTCTATGCCTACAGGCCCGTTGTCTACCTTGCGGGTCTCTCAGACACTTGCGAGCCTTAACAACTGGATGCAGGCAGCTACTTCAAAGTTGTCTGAGATCTCCAGTAAAGTTGCAGATCGGTCATCTTCACAAGTACTATTGGATCCCTCTGACATAGAAAAAAAGCTCACCACAATCTTGGATAATCACAAGGTGATTATGGATACACTGGAACATCATGGTGTAGAGATAGAGCGATTGACCAAGCAGGTAAAGAAAAAGAGGAAGACACAGTCCAGCAAGAAGTCAGTTGATGCACTTCGAGATGAGGTGACCCGGATAGCTGAAGCCAGAGATTTGCCTTTTAACATGCTACTAGACCCCGCCGAAGCTCACCCAGCTCAATCTTCTCATGAGGATCCCGTTGCTCATACTGAGGAGCCATGCCTTGAATCCGATACTGCTGAGGTTGTGCGTGATATTTTTAGCTCTTAGGCCACTCCCACAAACGATTATGACATTCAGTTAACTGAGCCGGTTGGGACCAGTGTTGTTGGTGACACCTTGAAGACTGAGGACACTTAGGGAGTCTCTTCGCCCTCTTTACTTTTTGATCTTATTTTGTTAAGCATTAGGGACAATGCTTCTTTTTATTCGAAGAGTGGACTACATTTGATGATGATTTGATACGTTTGACAACATTGGGATGTAATAATTGGATGATTCTACTTTTTGTTTATCTTTAGTAGTTGTTACATATATTAGCATTTTTAGTTGTTTATCTGTAATTCTGTTTGTCTTGGTAGTCTTTATGTTTTTCTTATTAGTGTTGATAATAAACCTTTGATTTTCTTAATGCCACGACTCTTTCCAAAGGTGGTCTTTTGAGTGAACTGGGTGACTCTTCCCGAGGATGGATAGTGTGACAACATTCTTAAGGGAATAAGTCAGTTTCATGTTTAGGCAATAGTAGTAGTAAGTAGTAATGAATAAAAGCCCTAATTAAGTCATTCTCTAATAAGAGTTATTTATGCTTCATGTGGCACCAACATACCTAAATGCATGCTTATAGTTTGAAACAAGGTTTTTGGAAGAAATAGTTCTAGTTTAGTGACTTTGAGGTTCTTGAGTTGACTTTGATAATCATTAGGTGGTTGAATAGACCATAGTGATCTTTATCTTGACTGTGATCATTGTGGGCTTTAGACTATATCCACTTTTATAGTCTAACTGCATGAGAGGTGAGATGAATTCTTGTTGCTAGTCCAAGTACTTGAGTGAATAGTCTAGAACTTGCCCCGAATGTGCTTCAAAGCGAAATTCTAAGTTTGCTTGGTTTGAAAAATGATTGTAGGCTCTCCTTGGACTGTTGGGCTTTCTATTGCCACCATATGATCATAATCCCTAGTCAACCCCTTTGAGCTTTTAGCCTTTCTCTATTGGTAACCATGCTACAAGCCATTACCCGTTTGATTATAACCCTCTCTTAGAACCCGAACCTTCCATAACACTCATATCTATTGGTGACACCTTGATGATTGAGGACACTTAGGGAGTCTCTTCCCCCTCTTTACTTTTTGATCTTATTTTGCTAAGCATTAGGGACAATGCTTCTTTTTATTCGGGGGGTGGAGTATATTTGATGATAATTTGATACGTTTTACAACAATGGGATGTAATAATTGGATGATTCTACTTTTTGTTTATCTTTAGTGGTTGTTACATATATTAGAATTTTTAGTTGTTTATCTGTAATTTTGTTTGTCTTGGTAGCCTTTATGTTTTTCTTATTAGTGTTGATAATAAACCTTTGATTTTCCTAATGCCACGGTTATTTCCAATGGTCTTTTGTGTGAACCGAGTGACTCTTCCCGATGATAATTAGTGTGGCAACTTTCTTAAGAGAATGAGTAAGTTTCATGTTTAGACAATAGTAGTAGTAAGTAGTAATGAATAAAAGCCCTAATTAAGTCATTCTCTAATAAGATTAATTTATGCTTCATGTGGCACCAACATACTTAAATGTATGCTTAAAGTTTAAAACAAGGCTTTTGGAAGAAATAGTTATAGTTTAGTGACTATGAGGTTCTTGAGTTGACTTTGATAATAATTAGGTGGTTGAATGGACCATAGTGATCTTTATCTTGACTGTGATCGTTGTGTGCTTTAGACTATATCCTCTTTTACAGTCTAATTGCATGAGAGGTGAGATGAATTCTTGTTGCTAGTCCAAGTACTTGAGTGAATAGTCTAGAACTTGCCCCGAATGTGCTTCAAGGCAAAATTCTAAGTTTGCTTGGTTTGAAAAATGATTGTAGGCTCTCCCTGGACTGTTTGAGCTTTCTATTGCCACCCTATGATCGTAATCCCTAGTCAACCCCTTTGAGCTTTTAGCCTTTCTTTATTGGTAACCATGCTACAAGCCATTACCCGTTTGATTATGATCCTCTCTTGGCACCCGAACCTTCCATAACACTCATATGTAATAAGTGGCTTAAAGCCAAAGTTTGAGGGAAAAGTTGAGGAATCTAAAAGATATATTAAGGCATTGAAAGGAGAAAAAAGAAATGATCTCCATGAAAGAGCAAGTAAGAAAATAAAGAACAAAAAAAAAAGCAAAAAGAAAATAAAAAGGGAGATTGATGAAATGCAAATGAGGAAAGTATCTCTAGTTTGAGCATCAAGGGAAAAAAATAAAGAAATGAACAATAAAGAGTGATGGCAAGTCTCTCTATCCCCCAATAAAAAGAAATGCCTCTAAGCGTTTGGCAAATGTGAGCCAAGAAATAAAAAGTAGAGTGCTTAAGGAAGAATGTAACCACTTATACCATATGGTATCCTACCTCAATCTAAAAGCCTTCATTACAATCCGAAAGAAGTCCTACTTGATTTTGAACCGAGTAAGCATATATTAGTGAAGATTTAAATGATAGGCAAGCCTATGGTACTTGAAGCTCTACTTGTGACATTCCTTTGTGAGAGAAGAGTGAAGCCTTTATTGCTCTAGAATTTGAGTGTTGAATCTTGAAGTGAGCATGAAAAATAGAAGGTAGAGGAGGAAGAGTTTGGAGTCCACCATGATTTACATGAAAGAACAAGAGTCCTTGATGATTGAAGCCAATTCTTGAAGCTCAAACGTCATACTAGAGTTACATGCAAGTCGCATATGTTTGAAACATTTGTCACCTTGTTGATAATGCATGAGTATTGTGGGTAATTATTAGTACCTTCTTGCTTTAGTTTTTAGTTTGAAAGTAGTTATTTTTGTTTCCAAATTTAATGAAATTGTGTGAATTGCAGACATGCTGGAGGATGTGAGCTCAATGAAGAAATCTAACTCAAAAAAGGAGATGTCCAAGCTCAACTAGTCAAAGAGGAGTAGTGCAAAGAATTGTGCGGTCTGCAGAACTTATTCTGCAGCTGCAGATGAAGATGCGGCTCGCAGAAAGACAAGTGCAGCCACAGATATACCCTTGAAGCTTCAGAAGTCTCTCAGTAGCAGTGCGCTCCGCACACTAAATTGTACGGCCGTAGAAGCTGCTCGCACTGAAAAGTTTGAAAAGATCAAAAAATATACAAATGACCACATCTGAAGCTTCTTTGAAGTGCGGTGTGCAACCAAATTGTGCGAACGCAAAAGCTTATGTGCGGCTGCAAAAGTTAATGCACGGCCGCATAATCACTTCTACTGCAAGAGCACCAGATGCAAGTGTGGACCGCAGCCAACTTGTGCGGCCGCAGAACCTCCCGAAAGGCATTTTTGTCGACGAATTTCAGAGCACTATAAATAGATGAAAAACACTTTTCTAGGGCAACCTTTTTACTGTAGCATCTAGTAGCGGTTAGAATTAGCTATTTTGGAAAATTGGTGACTAAAATTAGAGAAGACTCATTACTTTTACCTTTTAAGTCTATCTATATGTCTTCAATTACTTCTTCTTTTTCATTTTCCATGCCTATGAGTATGAGTAGCTAGAATTTATCTAGAGTTGTGACCCAACCTTAATGTGTAAAACTTATGGGTATTTAATATTAATTCTTGTTATTGATCGGGTGTATGTTATTTAGCCATGTTTATACTTTATATCTAGAATTAATGGTTGAAAATATTGATTCATGCATGTTTGACTTAGTTCTTACTTGAGAAAGAGAAACCTATTCTAAGAAAACTTGGCTAACAAGGAATTTAACTAGTTGAGGTTTTGATTAGTTTGATTAAAGGATTTGAACTAGAGATAGGAAAAATCCCACTTGGACTCATATCAATTATTTAGATTGCTACCCATTTGATCTTAAGAAAACCAATTGGGGCATAACCACACTTTGACCGAGAGGTATTGAGTGGGTACTTGAGAATTGAGAGTCATAACTCACCTCGATTTACCAAACAACCATAGATTTACTCTACCCATTAGGTTTATACCTAGGTGAAGGTTACATCCCTAGGCTTTTCCTTTATTTGTTAAAAACACCAAAAACATTCCACTCTCTATTTGCTTACTAGTTAGTTCAATCTTCTAGAGGTTAATTTAGATAGCAATATTTCACTATTGTTTGAAAGATAAATCTAGTTGTTTCAAGTTCTTTTCTTAAGAATTTACCTTAGCATCAATCTAAACTCCATGTGGATTCAATCCCGACTTGCGTTGGGATTTACAATTGCAACAACCATTTCATACTCGTTATTTGAGTGTGAATTGGACGTGATCAATTTTTGGCGTCGTTGCTCATGACTTATATTACTAGTCATTGGGATAGTTTGTATTAAACTTTGCATTCTTATTTCATTATTATTTGATGATTTTTAGTTTGATTATATTTATATTGATTGGCTTGACTAGCGGGCTAGGTGTCATCACAATCGTAGTGAAATTTGGGTCATGACGGGATTGAAGCAAAGTACCAAATCAAGTTGATATTTTCCCAAAGTCTTTATAAAAACGTCAGCAGGTTGCGTGGAGGATTTTACAAAGGCAGTTTGAATATTTTCACTTTGAATCTCATCATAAATAAAAACAATTTACTTTAGTATTCTTCGTTCTTTTATGATAAATGGAATTAGCAACAATATGCAAAGCTGACTGGTGTCACAATGCAAATACATAAGATCAGAATAATCAACAAGTGAAGCCCTTTGTCCTTTTAACCATTTAAGTTCTCAACTCTTGGTGGTCATAGAGCAGTACCCAGCTTTGGTAGATTAATGAGTATTGACTCGATTGGACGTCTTGCTTTCTATAAATCTGTTCTTTTATTTAAGACTTTACGTATGTGTTTTTCCTATTTTATGACTTTCGGGGGCGATTGGTTTGATTTTGGTAGAGTTCGGGTTTAATTTAGAATACTTAGTTCCATAATAGTGGCCTAAGGTGGCCAAGTTTAACTTAAGTCCCACTTTGAGTAAATGACCTTGGAATTGGGATTTAAAGGTTTCAATAAGTTAGTATGATGATATTAGACTTGGGCATATATTTGGATCGAGTTTCGGATGGACCGGGAGCGTTTCAGCGGTTATTGTCAGAAGTTGGCATTTGGAAGGTTTTAGAGTTTTCTAAGTTTGACTTGAAGAGGACTTTGGTGATATCGGATCTCGTTCGGTATTCCAAACCTATGATAGGTTCGTATTTTCATATTGGACTTGTGTGTAAAATTTGATTCCATTCTGAGTTATCTAAGTAAGATTCGTCACATTCAGAGTTAGTTATTAGAAGATAGAAGCTTGGAGATTGATTAATTCGTATCGGGGTGCGCTGCTTGGTTTCAATATTATTTTATGTATTCTGAGTCCTCTAGTAGGTCCGGGTTATCTTTTTGGACTTGTTAGTATAACTGCACGGGGTCCCGAATGGCTGGAGTGAGTTTCGGACTACCCGAAATATGTTCAAAGTTGGCAAATTTTTGTTGGTGTTGTTGTGCGTCGCGAGTGCAAAGAAAGTCCCGCGATCGCGAAGAAGGAATTTGGAGTGAGGAAGTTCTTGCTCTTTGCTAACGCAAAGAAGGCCCCGCGAATGCAATGGAGGACCTGGCTCCTCTTCACGGACTTGGAGGAGCCTACGCGAGCACGGAGAAGGAAGAGGAAGGGAAGGACTGGCAGGATTTGGCCTTCGCGAACACGGCAGTGGTTCGTGAACGCGAAGGGTAAGCGGAAGTGTTCTCTGCGAACGCAATAGGGCGAACGCGAAGAACAATACCTGGGCATGGGCAGCGTTGGCCTTCGCGATCGTGAGGGTACTTCCGCGATTACTATGCCGAGGCAAATTATAAGTCTCATTTCGGGACTTAGGCTCATTTTATTATGTTCTTGGAGGCTTCTTGGAGAGCCATTTTCATCAACTGCCACTAGGTGAGTGACTCCTGCTCATTGTGAGCTAAATACATGAATTCTATGGGGATTTCAACATAAAATTTGTAAAAATTGTGGGATTTTATTAAAAATCTAAAATTTATAAAAATGAGATTTGACCACGAAATTGGTTATGAAATTTGAAATAAATTATATATTTGAGTTCGTGATGCCATGGATAATATTTATCTTCGAAAAATTTTGGAATCCGACCGCGTGGGCCTGGGATTGACTTTTGTTGACTTTCCGAGTGGGGTTGAGAATTAATTCTAATAGTTAAATGTGAGTTCTTAAGCATAAATTGATTGGTTTACACATTCATTTGGCTAGTTTCGAGTTGCCCGGTGTCGATTTGAGGTATTAGTGAAGTGTGAGGGACGCTTAGTGAACTTGGAAGCAAAGTAAGTCTCTTGTCTAATCTTGTAGGAGGAAATTATCCCCGTAGGTATTCTATTTGTTATGTGCTACATGCTATAGGTGCTACGTACGTATGATGTGATGAGTGTCCATGCGTAAGCTAGATTCTTATTTATGTCTGGGTAGACTTAGACATACATCATACCTTAATTGTACTACTTGAATTAATCTTACCTGTTTAATTACTTGAATTTATAATTGAGCTTGAGACTAGAATTTACGTATTGAACGAGCCTCTTTACTTTAAGTTTTGGCGGGATACTTGATTGTTGGTAAAATTATGCTTTCTCTTGCATTCATATCCTCATATTGTGTTTATGTGATTGGTAGATCCGTGATTTCTCAACTTGCACGTACCTTCGCTAGTGGGGCTAGTGGTCCAATGAAAGTTTCTTTATTCCTATGGGATCGGTCCATTTACCTCGACGGTGTTATGAATTATTATTATGGGAGCGGGTCGTTTGCCTCGGCGGTATTATGAAATGCATCTATGGATCGGGTCGTACTACCTCAGCGGTATTATGTAACACTATTTTTATTGATTGGACTGTACGACGTCGGCGGTATTATGTAACACTATTCTTATGGGATCCGCATGTTCACCTCGGCAAATTCGTGCATAATATTCGATAGGGAGGAAGAGTACATATGTTTTTCCTGACTTGAGATTTGACATTGTATATGATTTTGGTTATCTTTGTTTAATTCAAGGAAGTATATGAAATTTGATGATTTCGTAATTATTCTTATGTTGAGAATTATGTAATTTATATTTACTTATTTCGTTGCTACTTGTGTGTTTCATACCTATCTACTTTTATGTACATTGTTATTGGACCACTAGTAAGTATCGATGTCGATCCCTCGCAACTACTTCTTCGGGGTTAGACTAGATATTTATTGGGTACGCGTTGATTTACGTACTCATACTGCACTGATTGTGCAGGTACTGAGACAGGTACATCGGATGGTCACTCAGGCGCATAGTCGCATCAGCTGGAGACTTAGTGGTGAGTTATTTTTCATGGTTCGACCTGCAGCACCCCGAGTCTCATTCCTTCTATATTTATTTTATTCTATCTATTTTCATTCCAGACAGTAGTTGTAGTGGTTTTTTAAATTCCATTAGATGCCCATGCACTGGTGACACCGAAATTTGGGGAATTTTAGCAGATATTCATGGTTGTATCAGATATTTATATCATTTCGCCTTATGTTTTGTTCATATTTCGCGACTTAGTAGGAATGAAAGTATTTTATCATGGTTACAAAATCTATCTCCGTTTTATTATTTCTAATACTGATATTAAAAAGTATTATGAACGGTTGTTTGTATTAATGGTTTATCATTTACTTGCCTAATGACAGCGTTGGATGCCATCACCGCCTATGGTGGGAATTTGGTCGTGACAACGGAACACAGTATAATGCTTCTTTGTTTTCCAAGAAATAGGCGAATTTCCCAAGAGAATAAAATATCCGATCAAAGAATGTTGAATCAATGGACAACTAGCCCAATCTGAGTCACAATAAATATGACATATCAAATCATAATTGGCTCTAAGCAGAATACCTTGGCTGGGACTCCGCTTCAGATAACACACAACCTTCACTATTACATCTAAATGCTCTTTCTTCGGATGCCACATAAATTGAGCTACAATATATACAATATGATAATTCATGTCTAGTAATTATCAAGTAAATTAATCGCCCAACCAGTCGTCAGAACTGACCCCGATTATTAATGTCATCCCTTAGCTAGAGCTATCTTATGATTTTGTTCCAGAGGAGTATTAGCTGGTTTAGCCGCAAGTAGACCTGCCTCTGATATAATATCCAAGGTATATTTATGCTGACACAAGAAAATACCATCTGGATTACGTGTTGCTTCAATACCAAGAAAGTATTTCAATATTTTTCAAGTTCTTCATATGAAACATCTATACAAACAATCTTTAAATATTTGTATTGATGTCTCATCACTACCAAGTATGAGGTTGAGTGTAGGCTAGTCAAGAACTCCCATGTTCAAAAGATAAAAGTAGCAGAAATGAGGATGTTGAGATCGATGAGTGAGTGTACCATGAGAGATAAGATTAGGAATGAAGTTATTCGGGACAAAATAAGAGTGGCCTCCATGGAGGAAAAGATGCGAGAGTCGACGATGAGATGGTTATGGCACATTTAGAAGAGAAGCATTGATGCTCTTATTAGGAGATGTGAGAGATTGGCCATTACAAGTTTGAGAAAAGGTCAAGGTAGGCCAAAAGAGTACCGGAAAGAGGTGATTAGGCAGGATATGGCACTGCTTCAACTTACTGAGGACACGACCCTTGATAGGAGGGTGTGGAGGTCAAAAATTAGGGTAGAAGATTAGTAGGTAGATGAAAGTTTTCCCTTTTCTTACCAGTAGTATTAGGAGCACTCATGTACCTTTATATTCTTAGATCTATATTGTGTCATGTTTTTTAGTTTGCTTAAGTTATCGTATTTCCCTGTTGTTATTGTTTGATACTACTTCTTTTCTTCTTCTTTTTCTTCTATCTTCTTTTTCTTTCTTGTTCGTATTCTTCTTCTTCTTTCTTCTTCTCTACTTTTCTGAGCCGAGGTTCTATTAAAAATAACATCTCTACCTTCACTAGGTAAGGATAAGGTATGCGTAAACACTACCCTCACCACACCCCGCCTGTGAAAATATACTGATATTATTTTTGTTGTCTCATCACTACCAAAAATAATGAGATCATCCATATAGATGAGAATATTTAATTTAACCGGGCCATCTTGAAATATGAATAAGAGTAATACGAACAAGATTGTTTGAATTCACACCCTCCTAACAAAGCATCCAGTTTAGCAAACCAACATTTAGGTACTTGTCACAATTCATATAATGATTTTCGAAGGCGACACACCTTTCCTAGTGTTAAAGAAACAAAGCCAAGAGTTATTTTCATGTATACCTCTTCATCCAAGTCACCATACAAGAATGCATTTTGTATATCCATGTAATGAAAACCCTATCTTATTTTAGTTGCAACCGCAGAAAAGTACGGACAATAGTCATCTTTGCCTTGGGAGAAACTGTTTCATGATAATCAATTACTTTAACTTGATATTTACCAAGAATCACTAAACTTACTTTACACCGCTTTATATTTTCATCTATGTCATATTTAGTTTTATAGACCCACTTGCTTTTTATCGCTTCTTTCCGGGGGCAAGTATTCCACTGTTCATGTACCATTCTTTTCTAGATCTTGTATCTCCATCCTCATAGATTTTCTCCAGTATTCCTTTTTCATTGCCTCTGAATATGTACTCGATTCATGTCATGTAGTGATACTAGCCAAGAAAGAGCAATGTTGCAAGGACAATTTATTAGGACTCATAAAATATGTTATAGAGTAAGAAATACATAGGAATTTAATTGGAACAATAAACTCATTGAGGGGCTTACTTGCAAAGCATGAGTTACATAATCCTGCAAACAAACTGAAGGTTGCTTTTCTCTTTGTCACGTACCAAGTTTGCTCATATGCATCATCACCCCAGCTACACCAACATCATTATTTTCTCTATTTACTGCATTAACATCAATTACTTGCTCATGTTTTCCTCCTACCTCTATCCCATGTTCCCCAACAACGTTAAAACTCCAGTTTAAAGTTTTATTTTCTTTTGACTCCACATCTTTAATAGTCTTTACGTTATATGAAAATCTGATTTCAGCAAACACCAAATCCCGTAATCTCCATCTTTTCTTTTCGAATGGGTATCCTACAAACATATACTTTATACTTTTACTTGTAAATTTATCTTTATCCCAATTTAATTTATGTGCATAACAAAAGTATCTGAAGGTCTCTATATGATTATAAGAGGGAGGCTGTCCAAAAAGGACCTCATAAGGAGTTTTACCATCTAAAACCATTAAGGGAGTTCTGTTAATCAAGTAACCAGTTGCAAGTATGTATTCACACCAAAACTTAATAGGTAATTTTGCTTGAAATTGTAATGTTGTTTCTACACTAAGAATATAGCGATGCTTTCTTTCAACTCGCTCGTTCTATTGGGGTGTAGTTCTTCAAAATAATTTTTCAAACATCCAAATTCACTCTCATTGTAACTTTTAATAATTTTTTATATTTTCTCAAATTGTCTTTGAATCATCACCATGAAATTTTGTAAGAACAAAAGCAACCATACTTTTGTCATTCAACAAATATATCCAAACAACATGAGAGCAATCATCAACTATTGTTAAAAAGTAAATTACATCACAAGAGGATGGAACTCTATAAGGTCCCCACATATCACAATATATCAAATCAAAACATTCTTTAGCTATATTATCACTAAAACAACACTTCTCTGGTCCGTTTTGCTCTAAAACTAACATCAGGAGTTAACCTTCGAAAAAGAATGGCCCCACCTCATATGCCACAGTTCAAAGGATGCATCAAACATTGCCTTGTAAAGCACGAGCCAATGCCACTCCTTTGAGTCAATAAAGCCCCTAAAGTTTTTTAGCCGCTCTAATGAGCTAATTTAGGTCTGTATAACACAAATTTTATCAATGAATTGAGCCACCAACTTCAAATCGTGTAGCAATTTTGATACATAAATTAAGTTGCAATTCAAATTAAGTATAAAAAGGACGTGTTGCAATTTTAAATCTCTTCCAAGAGACACAACTCCTTCTTTGACCACAAATATATTTTTACCATTGGATAAATCGACTGTCCATAATTCTGTATTATGAACTTTTTTTAGGTAAGCATATGTTCTTGTAATATGGTAAGAAGCTCAACTATCAAATAATCCAAGACACAAAAAATTTATGACCTCATTTCATCAGCTATTTTTGTGTATGCTCAACATCCCTATCAACTTGTTCCACTAAAACCTTTATCAGCATAAGTTATGGTTTCCTATTCTCTTTCGCTTCTAGGTGCTTGGAAAATATTGGCACGTGCCTTTTCTCTTTTTCACGGCTTCCACCGGTCCCACTCTTGCATCCATCCTCCACACTTCCAAGTGTATTGAGGCGAAGTTTCTTGTCCCGCCATTCTGGATATCCTATTAGTTAGAAACAAGACTCAGCAATCAGCATCATGTTTTTCTCACTTGTAGTATGAACAAACTACATTTTTATCCCTTCCACTATCCCTCCAACCCCCTCCCCCCCGAACTTCGATCATCAATCTGCTCTACAAAGCCCATGACTCCATGTGCATCTCTTTTTCTTCCTTAATTCGATTCATGGACAATACATGTTCTTGCTGAATAATTCTTGAGTAAACTTGATTCATATTCAGCAATTATTTTGTGTTCAGTATACTAGAATGCACTATTCCATATCCTTCATCATCTAGACTTGTCAAAAATTGATGAACCGTTTCTTCTTTATCTTTCAGCTCCAGTTCTGCAGTTAAATTGTATTTGCTCCCACCAAATCTACATACTGAAATTTGATCATAGCGAGTTAGTTCATCCCAAATCATCTTAAGTTGACCATAATCTGCAATTATGTCTGCTCACTTGCCTGCAATTTGTAAGATCTGATTTCAACTATTGCACTCTTGCACTATTTCCAATTCAATAGAGAGTCGTTGCTTAATATCCTCCCACAAGTCCTTTGCGTTCTCCATATGAGATATGGTCGAATGAAGCTTGAGTTCAATTATGTTGAAAATCTAGGAAAAAAGCATTAACTTGACCGCAGGATCTTTTTCCGAATGTTTAACAATTCCATCTACGAACTCATAATTCCTCTTGGCCCTGAGATCAGTTTGAATCGCTCGCTCCCATTCATTGTAGTTTTCCTCTCTCAACTGAATTTGGATAATAATATTAGCAGGGTTATCATTCAATTTTAGTGTATAGGAACTCGTAGTTTTCTTGTTAGCACTACAGGCTTCTTCTTCTTTAGGAGTTATGGCTCTGGTACCATGAAAAAAGCTATAAAAATATTGGGGTTCCAAGTCTGCAACTTTCATTCATAATTAAAGGATATATACATACAAGAAGATATAGAACGATCCTAAATAGAATATAATACTTTAGGTGGAAAACTATAGCGATAAGAATCCTGTACAAGGCATATTTTCCGATACCAATAATACCAAAAACTAAGGAAAAAATAAGAAAGGAAAATATTGCCGAATACTTTCCGAATAGGTGAATATGGGTAGATCACCAACAATGGCTGCAACTGAGAAATCTCCCACGAGCATTAATATTATGTTTCCCTTCAAATTTCCACACACAATTATACCTTGTCCCTTCTTTAAAACTTGAAAAGGAGAATAAATTCCAGAATTGTCTTTGGCTAAGCCAAACGCTTGAATAGCACATTGCCAGGAGTCCAAGACACCATCATCCAAGTAAATCAATATTTGCTGTAAAAACCTGTGGGAAAGGAATCTTGCAACCTGGAACATATGCTTCTCACCCTTCATATATCTTTTTCACATTTGGAATAAGGGATCAATCAACTCCATATGACGCAGAGATACCAATGGTCTAATGGAATGTGCAGCTAACAGAAGTATAAAACTCCAACTACATTTACCTTTTTCTTTTAAATAAGATGGCGTTCCGGCCCCGTACATCGACTAATCTATTAAACAGTGCTACTTTTCATCAGTTTATATAACTTAACTCTATAAAAAGATTTAAGCATATGATTAAAGTATCTTAGAATTTTTGTCTTTATTGGAATTGAAAACTGATCTCTCATGATTCAGTCAACTTCTTTGACTGTTATGTCATGCACTCCCCATACATTTACATTGAAATCTATATGATGGAAATGAGACTCTTATATTAAGGCGACACCAAATCCTTTACATTATCTTTTCTTAGTAGAAATAAATCTTCTATCATAATTGGTAAAAAGATTAGTGGAAGCAAGTTGATGGAAAGAATATTAGAGACAGGGTTTTGAGGCATGGTTGAACCACTTTCTTTAGAAAGATATTTGCCTTCACACACACACATATTATATTTTATATATATATATATATAT
>AWOL01S0011567.1:19623-43473 GCA_000715115.1 Nicotiana otophora
CGGATGAACTGCAGAGAGGCTAGGTGGTAGTGCAAGTCTGTAAGCCACCTCTCCAACTCTCTCAAGAATCTCAAAAGGCCCAATATACCTAGGGCTCAACTTGCCCTTCTTCCCGAACCTCATCACACCCTTCATAGGCGAAACCTGGAGCAATACCCGCTCACCAACCATGAATGCAACATCACGAACCTTCCGATCTGCATAACTCTTCTGTCTAGATTGGGCTGTATGAAATCAATCCTGAATCAACTTAACCTTTTCCAAGGCATCCTAAACCAATTCTGTACCCAATAGTCTAGCCTCGCCCGGTTCGAACTAACCTACTGGAGACCGGCACCGCCTACCATACAAGGCCTCATACGGAGCCATCTAAATGCTTGACAGGTAATTGTTGTTGTAAGCAAACTCCGCAAGTGGTAAGAACTGATCCCAAGCACTCCCAAAATCTATCACACACGCACGAAGCATATCCTCCAGTATCTGAACAGTGTGTTCGGACTGTCCTTCCGTCTGAGGGTGAAATGTTGTACTCAACTCTACCCGAGTAACCAACTCATGTTGTACTGCCCTCCAGAACCGTGATGTAAATTGTGTACCCCGGTCAGAGATGATAGATACCAGTATGCCGTGAAGTCTGACAATCTCGCTAATATATACCTGAGCCAGTTGCTATGAAGAGTAAGTAGTAATCACAGGAATGAAATGAGCTAACTTGGTCAATCTATCCACAATCACCCAAACTGCATCGAACTTCCTCTGAGTCCGTGGGATCCCAACAACAAAATCCATAGTGATCCGCTCCCATTTTCATTATGGAATCTCTAACTTCTTAAGCAATCCACCCGGTCACTGATGCTCCTATTTCAACCGTTGACAATTTAGACACCGAGCTACATACTCCACTATGTCTTTCTTCATCCACCTCCACTAATAGTGTTGTCTCAAGTCCTGATACATCTTTGCAGCACTCGGATAAATGGAGTACCGCGAACTGTGAGCCTCCTAGAGAATCAACTCACACAAGCCATCTACATTGGGTACACATAGCCTGTCCTGCATCCGTAATACACCGTTATCTCCAACAGTGACTTCCTTGGTATCACTGTGCTGAACTGTATTCTTAAGGACAAGCAAATAGGGGTTATCATATTGACTCTCCCTGATACGATCATAAAGAGAAGACTGAGAAACCACACAAGCCAAAACTCGACTCGGCTCGGAAACATCCAATCTAACAAACTAGTTGGCCAAGGCCCAAACATCCAAGGCTAAATGTCTATCTGCTACCAGTAAATATGCTAAGCTGCCCAAACTTTCTGCCTCACGACTCAAGGCATCGGCCACTACATTGGCCTTCCCAGGATGATAGAGAATGGTGATATCATAATACTTAAGTAACTCCAACCATCTCCGCTGCCACAAATTAAGATCCTTCTGTTTAAACAGATGTTGTAGACTTCGGTGATCGGTGTAGACCTCGCAATGGACACCATACTAATAATGCTGCCAAATCTTCAAGGCATGAACAATAGCTGCTAACTCAAGGTCGTGTATAGGATAATTCTTCTCATGCACCTTTAACTGTCTGGTCACGTAGGCAATCACCCTACCGCCTTGCATCAAGACTGCACCGAGACCAATACGTGATGCATGACAATACACAGCATAAGACCCTGAACTTATAAGTAAAACCAATACTGGGGCTGTAATCAAAGTTGTCTTGAGCTTTTGGAAGCTTTCCTCACATTCCTCGGTCCACATGAATGGAGCACCCTTTTGGGTCAATTTGGTCATAGATGCAGCAATAGAAGAGAAACCCTCTACAAAACAGCGATAATACCCTGCCAAACCAAGGAAACTCCGAATTTCCGTAGCTGAGGATGGTTTGGACCAACTTTGTACTTATTCAATCTTCTTTGAATCTACCTTGATTCCCTCACACGAAACTATATGACCCAAAAATCCCACTAAATCAAGCCAAAATTCACACTTTGAAAATTTTGCATATAACTTCTTTCCTCTCAAAATCTGAAGCACAGTCCTCAGGTGTTGTTCATGATCTTCCCGACTCCGGGAATACACCAGAATGTTGTCAATAAATACAATGATGAAAGAATCAAGATAGGGCCGGAATACACTATTCATTAAGTTCATAAATATTGTTGGGGCGTTGGTACATCACAAGGAACTCGTAATGACTGTACCGAGTCTTGAAAGCAGTCTTCGAGATATCTGGCTCCTGAATCTTCAACTAATGATAGACTGAACGTAAGTCAATCTTAAAGAACACTCTGGCACCCTGAAGATGATCAAATAGATCATCAATATGTGGCAATGGATACCTGTTCTTCACTGTAGCCTTGCTCAGCTGGCGGTAATCAATACACATCCGCATAGAACCATCCTTCTTCTTCACAAATATGACAGGAGCACCCCAAGACGATACACTAGGCCGAATGAAACCCTTATCAAGCAACTCCTATAACTGTTCTTTTAATTCTTTCAACTCTGCTGGGACCATACGATATGGTGGAATAGAAATGGGCTGACTAACCGGTAATAAATCAATGCCAAAGTCAATATCCCTGTCGGGTGGCATACCCGGAAGATCTGCTGGAAATACATAAGAAAAGTCCCTTACTACAGGAACTGACTCCACAGTAGGAGTATCAATACTAACATCTCTCACACAGGCCAGATACGCATCACACCCCTTCTCAACCATTCGTTGAGCTTTAAGAAATGAAACAACCCTACTAGAAACATGATCTGAGGTACCTCTCCACTCTAGCCATGGTAGACCTGGCATAGCCAACGTCACCATCTTGGCGTACCAATAAAGAATTGCATGATAGGGCGACAACCAGTCTATGCCATATCGAAATCCACCATACTAAGCAATAATAAATCAGCCCTGGTCTCAAAACCATTGATAACAATTAAACACAACTGATACACATGGTCCACAATAATAGATTCACCCACGGGTGTAGATACATAAACATAAGAACTCAAGGAATCACGTGATACACCCAAATACGGGGCAAAATAAGAAGACACATAAGAATAAGTGGATCCTAGATCAAATAAGACTAATGCATCTCTATGACAGACCGGAATAATACATGTGATAACAGAATCGGATGTAACGGCCTCTGTCCTAGCAGAAAGGACATAATATCCGGCCTGGCCTCCCCCTCTAGAGCGACCTCTACCTGTCTGACCTCCACCTCTGGTTGGTTGTGCGGGTGGAGTGGCAACTGGTGCAGTAATCATGGCCTGAGAAGCCTGAGGGCCCTATGGAATAGGTGGGGCCTGAGAAATCTGTGAAGGTGCACCCCTCCTAAATCTGGGGCAATCTCTTATGATATGACGGGTGTCACCACACTCAAAACAAGACCTCGGAGGACGTGGCTTCTGGGACTGGCTCGGGCCAGATCGACTACACTACCCATTGAAAACACCCCGTACATGAGGTATAGTAGACACTGACGGTGCATAATATGGAACCTGAGGTCTGGGAGTAGCCGAAATACCACTGGAAGCTGGAAGTGCTGATTGAATAGGACGATTCACATAACCTCTACCATGACGGGCTGCAACTGGGGCATGAGAATTATTATATGTGCAGAATCTCGGGGTCTCTTAGCTTCCCTCTCTTCCCTCTCCCGGACCCGCATACCTTCCAATCTCCTAGCAATTGACACCATCTGTTAGTATGTGATGTCCATCTCTAGCTCTCGATCCACACTGTATCTGATATTAGGGTGGCGACCCTCAATAAATCTGCGAACCCGCTCTCGAATAGTAGCAACTAAGGCTGGTGCATGCCTCGCCAAATCACTAAATCGGACCGCATACTCTGACACAGTCATATAACCCTAGCGCAGCTACTCAACCTCTGCTCGCCATGCATCTCTAAGTCTCTGAGGAACATACTCCCTTAAGAACATATCTGAAAATTGAGTCCAAGTGAGTGAAGATGCCTCAGCAGGACTATCCAACTCATATGCCCGCCACCACTGGTAGGCTGCTCCTCTAAACTGAAATGTCGTGAAAGAAACCCCACTAGAATCTAAAATACCCATAGTACGAAGGATACGGTGACATTCCTCCAGAAAACCCGGAGTATCGTCTGAAGCTAAACCGCTGAAAGTGGGAGGGTGGTACTTCTTGTACCTTTCGAGCCTGAGCTGCTCCCCCTCTAAAACTATTGTCCTAATCTTAGGCTGAACTGGGACAACTGGCTGCACTGGTACAACCTCTGGGGCATGGTCAACTTGGGCTCGTGGCTCTAGAGTACGGGCGGCGGGAGTCTGTGCTCCTCCCCCGGCCTGAGATATGGCAGGAGCAAGTGGAATCAACCCTGCCTGAGCTAAAGTGCCAAACATGCTCAGAAACTGGGCAAGAGTCTCCTGAAGTGCAGGAGTAGTAACAGGCGTCTCAGGTGCCTTCTCTCCAGCTGGAGCTACTGGTGGCTCTGGTGCAGCAGCTCGTGCAGGTGCTCTAGCTGCACCATGTGGTCTTCCTCGGCCTCTGCCCCGACCCCGGCCTCTTGCGGCTCCAACAGGGGGCGCGGGTGTGTGATCATCGGATCCAATTATGCGTGTCCTCACCATCTATGAGAGAATAGAAAGACCATTGTTTAGAACTTTGAAACCAACAAAGGCGCACGATAAGGAAATCAAAGAAGTGAATATTTTCCTAACAGCTCCATAGCCTCCTAAAGATAAGTACGAACGTCTCCGTACCGATCCGCAAGACTCTACTAAACTTGCTTGTGCCTCATAACACCTATGAACCTAGGGCTTTGATACCAACTTGTCACGACCCCAAATTCCCTCCATAGGATGTCGTGATGGCACCTAGTCTCTAAGACTAGGTAAGCCTATCAATGCGGAAAAAAAATTTAAATCTGAAATAAATAAACTACAATTCAAACAATTTCAACTCCCAAAACCCGGTAGAAATAAGTCACAAGCTTCTAAGAATTTATTCTCTATGTCTCTATACATCAGAGTCTAAAGCAAATAAGGAAGACAACATAGTAAGATAGAAGGGGACTCCGGAGTCTGCGGTCGCTGGAAGATATACCTCGAAGTCTCCTCGTATAGCTAGTTTACCGATGCCTCGTCTGATAAGGTATACCTGGATCTGCACAAAAAGATGTGCAGAAGCGTAGTATGAGTACACCACAGCGGTACCCAGTAAGTGCCAAGCCTAACCTCGGTAGAGTAGTGACGAGATCAGGTCAGGCCCTACTAGAAAATAGTAATAGCATGGTAAAATGTTAATAATATAATAAAATAAATGACAATGGAAATGAATCAAGTAGCAGGTCACCATTTAATTACACAAAATAATGGCAATTAGTATCTCGTGGAAACATACAAAATTTCATTTCAACTTTAAGAAAATCACAACAAATAAACAAAGGCAACTGCAGACATAAATCAATATCAACAAGGGCACTCCCGAGGTACCGCCTCGTAGTCCCAAATCATAAATAAATTCACAATATCTCATTTCCTTATATCACCACGGGAGCCTTCACAATTTATTTTTAAAAGAAAATATTTTTTCCGAAATAGCATCCCGCGTTTTAGCCATCTTTATCACACCGCATGACTTCTAGTAGTTTCACCTACTACCACGCATATCAAGCCACTCTTATCTCACCGCATGCGTTTCAATACCCAGACCTTATACCACCGCATGCGTATCAATATCATAATATATCACAATTTGTACCTCAAGTGCTCAAATAATTTAACTTCCCAAATTAATTCAACAACAATATTTTTCCACAATAAAGAGTTCAAGGCTCATGCCAAAATAAATCGTTAATAATATTTTTTTCACAATAAAGAGCTCACGGCTCCATCACAATGAGTACAAAAATCATACAAAAATATTCAGGAATAAATAATTCAGCAAAATAATATTTCAAAGTTGATAATACGTTACTTCAATACCAAATTTAAAAATGTAAAATACTTTATATTAATAATATTTAATTTAAAGAAAAGCAACTTCAAATAATGCATAGAATAAAAGAAACCAAGTTTTAACTAAATAGATAAAACAATCAACAGGATAAGGTCAAGCAAATTTAAAGTATATAAATCAAATCAATGATGGAGAATATAACAAGATTTAATAATTTAATTAATATGCAACAGTGATATACACAATTTAAAAATATAATCCTTCACATTTAGTCCGTGTATACACTCTTCACCTCGTGTACCCGACTTGCATCGCATTACAATTAATACCAATCCTAGGGGAAATTTCCCCCACACAAGGTTAGACAAGTCACTTACCTCGACTTGCTCCAATTTAACCAAGTAGTATGCCTTTTTCTCGATTTTCCGACTCTGATCGAGTCGTATCTAGTCATAATTAATTCGATACAGTCAATAACAATTATAGGAATCAATTTCATAAGAAAATATTAAATTTTTTCATAAAATGCAAAATTAGCTCAAAAATCACCCTTGGGGCCCACGTCTCGAAATCCGGAGAAACTCACAAAATCCGACAAGCCATTCAATTACGACTCCAACCATACCAGTTTCACTCAAATTCGACTCTGAATCGATACCGAAATCTCAAAAATTTATTTCTATGAGATTTTAAAAACATTCCCAAATTTCCATCTCAATACACTAATTAAATGGTGAAAACAATGATTTATTCGTGTATATTGACCAAATCCAAGTTAGTATCACTTACCCAAATGTTTCTCCTAGAAAAGCTGCCAAAAATCGCTTCTACTCAAGCTCAAGTTCGTCAAAAATGGCAACTCGGGATGAAATCCCCAGTTTTATAAATTGCTGAGGAAGCCATCGATCGTGGGTATCGATCATGGCTTCGATATTTATGGCCTTCAATCCTGGCTTCGGTCATAGCCCTCGATCTTGGGCCTCGATCCTGGGCCTTTGACCTTGACCGCGGTCATAACCCTCGATTCTGGGCCTCGATCCTGGCCCTCGAGCCTTGCCTTCGATCATGGCTTCGATCCTGGCCTTTGATCATTGCCCTCGATCCTGGCCTTCGATCATGGCTCTCGAGCTGGGGCTTCGACACTGGCTGTCGACCCTGGCCTTCGACCCTGGGCTCGATTTCTGCATTTACAGCAGAAGAAAATTGCAGCAACTTTTGAAGTCAAACTTTTGATCCGTTAACCATCCGAAACTCACCCAAGGCCCTCGGAACCTCAACCAAATATACCAACAAGTCCTAAAACATCATACGGACTTGTTTGAAACCTCAAATCACATAACACGACGCTAAAATCACAAATCATGCTCCAATTCAAGCGTAATGAAACTTCGAATTTTCAACTTCTACATTCGATGTCGAAACCTATCAAATCAAGGCAGATTGACCTCACATTTTGCACACAAGTCATAAATGACATAACGGAGCTGTAAAAATTTTTAGAACTGGATTCCGACCCCGCTATCAAAAAGTTACCTCCCCGGTCAAACTTCCAAACTTAAATTCCTATTTTAGCCATTTCAAGCCTAATTTCACTACGGACTTCCAAATATAATTCCGATCACGCTCCTAAGTCCAAAATCACCATACGGAGCTGTTGGAATCATCAAAATTATATTCCGGGGTCGTTTGCACATAATTCGACATCCGGTCACTATTTGACTTAAGGTTTTAAAACCTTTAAATTTTTTATCAAAATTTCATACCTCGGGCTAGGGACCTCGGAATTTGATTCCGGGCATACGCCCAAGTCCCAAATCACGATACGGACCTACCAAAACTGTCAAAACACTGATCCGAGTCCGTTTGGTCAAAATATTGACCAAAGTCATCTCAATTGAGTTTTAAAGCTCTAATTCACATTTTAATCTATTTTTCACATAAAAACGTTTCAGAAAAATTTACGGATTGTGCACACAAGACGAGTAATGATAGTTAGTGATTTTCGAGTTCTTAGAACACAGAATTAATTATTAAATTTAGAGATGACATTTTAGGTCATCACACTAGTATAAACCACAATGCCCTAAGGCCCATAAGCCGCTGACTTCCCTCTTAAGTACCCCAAAGTACCAAAACCGAGATACTGAAATGCATAATCCACAATGATATAAAAATGCCACAAGTCTCGACACCATCCCATGAAAATATCATATCCTAGCCATATACCAATCCAAAATTCTCAATGTTTACATATAATTCTTGAATCCATTAGAACTATTCTTGGGAGTCATCCACTCTACTCAAATCTCAATTAAACCAACCAAACGGACCGAACGACCTGTGCCCCATTAGCACACCCACACCCAAGGGAGTAACCCACACTTCTAAGCAACTGAGTAAATTCCTACTCCATGTACACAACATCCTTTGTGAATAACCACTCAATTATTTTATGATTCTTATATACCCATAGAATGTAATACAACCTGTATCCAGAAATTCCTTTACCCGAGTCATCCTCGACCTCGACCTCTGCAAGTCATAAATGATTCACCAGTATACCCCGAACCGAAACCAATACAACACATAACCATGCAATCAATTCGTCGATAGCAGACTCCCCCTATTGGCTCAAAGTCATGGAATAAAACATCTGACTACTTACAATAACTATACCCCATTACTACCATGATACCACAGTGAGATTCCATTAAATCCTTCATCCGTTCATGCAACACAAACCATCTAGTACCTCAAATCATCTGCAGATCTCGCGTTCATCCTCGCGATAGTTAAGCCAACTTCCACAGGCGATCCAAACTCAAATTGCAACATATATCATTCACTGGTAAAAGATAACTCTCTACCAAACATCATAAGGACCACACAACCTCAGGACACCTCACAGGAGATAATCTACCTGCTCTGCCTCAAATTGGCATCTCTCTATACCCTTCCACATTCACGACTACTACGCAATAATGTAATTTTCTTTATTCTGAACTCATCAACAAGACAAGAGAATCTACTTTACCCCCACAACTAAACAACATGAGAGATCCCTCAACACACTCATAGCTCTGGACCATATGCCAAATCAAGACAGAAATCAAACGCCCCATAGTCCTTGCTACCTCTCAAGTAAACTCTTCTCGTAACATTTGAACGATCCGAACACATCTCGTAGTCACATCAGACTCACTATATAGCCATTTTCCCGCTCATCAAGCCACAAATTCCTCTCGTAGGGACATTACTGGACATATGAGTCCAAATGTACAAGTTACCACTAAAGCTACCGAGCTTAAGCTGCGGTTTAACCATGGCCTCAAGTCCTCTAGATTGGCCCATAACCAAAACACAGAATACATATCTCGAACCTCGTTCATAGAATCATAAGCCGTTGGTGCACAATCAATACTGAGCGCTCCCATGCGCATACGAATGCGTGGAAGCAATTCAAAGAGTTACACTTTAAGCTGAATCAATGTCGCACGATAAGGAAAGAAAGATGGGAAATATATCCTAAATGTCCTGTAGCCTCTCAAAACGGAACTTAAATTCAGGGCCTTATTCCGCCGAACGGGACTTAAATTCTCAAAACGACCGGCCGGGTCGTTACATCCTTCCCCTCTTTAACAAACGTTTTGTCACGCCCCAAACCCGGAGAGGCATGGCCGGCACCTGGTGCCATACTTGGCCTTAGCGTACCACTCTGTAATTGTGAACTCTGGAGGGGTAACCCTCACTTAGGCCGATAAGGACATATTTTGAATCGTCTAAAAATAACGCCTCTCTCATCTGTGGGGTAAACATAGACAAAAGCTGATATATATAACTGTGCAGGCCGATGAAGCCGCCATGAACATCTACTGATATACGAAATATACAGGACTCATCTACAAGCCTCTAGAGATAACTAAACTATACCATGGTCGGGACAGTGCCTCGACCTACCCATCAAATCTGTATATATAAAATGGACTCCAAGGTCTTGACCTGGTAACTCCGAGGAAATGAAGCTTACCAACCAAGCTGATGTTTGGCTCTGTCTGCTGGGAAGGTCTGTCCAACTGTCAATGAGGGCTGTAGGCATGAAATGCAGCATCCCCGGCAAAAGGGACGTTAGTACGAAATAATGTACCGAGTATGTAAGGCAACAGAATAAATGAATACTGAAACTGAACTGATAATATAATAACTGAAAGTAACTAGGAGTCAAAGATGATCTGGAGATATTCTTACCTACTGATACTGACTCAACTCTCTCAATATAGTAAGTAAAATAATTGTTCAACCTTATAAGGCTCGGTATATGTAACTGCTCTGCCGTAGTAGGCTAGCTCATAGGCGCTCGGCTATACTAGGCTCTGTATCTCAGCCATTCTAGGCTCGCTCATAGGCGCTCGGCCACAGTAGGCTCGGTATATAACTTACCATCTGACCAAAGGTTGCCCAATAGGGGCCTGCCCACTGATTATAGATCGATGGTAATGAAAATACTGTAATACTATATATATAGGCTCTCTGCTCTCTTGACTAGAAGAAGACAATACTCAATTAAATATGAAGTCCTGATAAGGAGAATACTATAATTTATGAGACTAGGATAACGTATATAAATTCGGGAGCATGAACTTCTCTTTATGCCTCGTTATCAAACACATGTAATTACGATATCATGCCAAAATGAAGGAAGGACTTAGCCTTAACATACCTGAGCCTATTCTCTTGACAATTCCTCTAACACACGTTAATTGCGGTAATTCATGTAACGGCGGATCGAAGTAGGGAACAATCCGTATGATATTCTTGAGAAAGACTGTACCGTGCTCTCTTAGAATCGAAATTCCCTTTGCTACTACCTTATGATGTTTCGTATGAATTTGTTGTAGTACAAGAAAGGAGTTCATGAATGTCGTACCATCTTTTGCCTTCTTCATTAACCTTATAAGAATGTCGCTGGAACTGCTGTCTAGTTTTCCACCTGATCAAGGAAAGCATTTCATCCTCTGTCTTTCTATTTCAATAGCAGCTGCAGAAAGTTTTCTTCTTAGCAACGACCTCTCTTCTTCACAAGTTTCCATGTTGGTGTCATAATAATATGTTGATTGAATTGTGATGCGTTCAGTTTGGCATTACAAATATCCCTTCATGTCTAGTAGGTAACTGCTCAAGCTTTCTCAATGTTTCATCTCCTTTTGTAAATTTGCCAAATATTGCATACTTGCCATCTAAATACACTTTAATGCTTAGCAAGCATGATTATTCCCAAAATGTGACACCACCTCCTTCAAACAACATTAGTCATACTTTAGTTTAATTGTCTTGGTCCCACGTGGATAAAATAACTTTTACACTTATCCACTTAAATCAATAATTAACCATTTACACACATAATTAAAAATTATCTCAAATTACTTAAAATACTACTCACTTTTAACACACCTTATACACCTTAATATCATGGTCATATGGTACCTTGTATGGCACTAGTCCATAAATACCGGGTATTATAGCTCGGACTGTATTTTATCCCAAATTGACAAACTTCGACGAAACTCACTTCCTTCGATTCGCTTACCCTCTCACATTCACGAGTTTATTTATCACTTATTTGAAATAGCGTAATACTTATAATCTNTCATTAGTCCATAAATGCCGAGTATTATAGCTCGGACCGTATTTTATACCAAATTGACAAACTTCGACGAAACTCACTTCCTTCGATTTGCTTACCCTCTCACCTTCACGAGTTTATTTATCAATTATTTGAAATAGCGTAATACTTATAATCTCAAAATAATCTCATTCCCGAGCTTACGTCGATTAACTTATGACGAAACATTAACGTACGAAAATGTGGGATGTAACATCTCATTTCTGAGCTTTCATCAATTTACTTATGGCCTACTTTCGCATACAAAATCATGGGGTGTAACATCATTCCCCCCCCCCCCATTTGGAACATTTGTCCTCGAATATTGACTAATGCACTTATCATTATCATAGCCTATAGTTCGTGCGAATACTTTAGTACTCTTCTTGCCATCTAGGCAGCTGTTCTGTGAATAAATCCAAAGGCCAGGGCATTCCCCCCTTTAGGCCTTTTTCTCACACCACGACTTGTGGTCGGAATCTTTCCAATCTCGTAACTGTTGCTCCCTTTTGTCATGCAGCATGTACGACTTTTTCCTTGTATGTGCGCCTATGCGACTCTTTTCTCCTTTTTCCTCCAGCTTTTACCCAATCTTTGGGCTTCACCTTGTAAACATATACAGAGCTTGATAAGATGTCCCTCTGGGCATCTATAGGTATACTGAAGTTCTTTGCTCGGTACTTTGTTGAATTTATGAATATTGCTATATCTTGTTTCATAGACCCGATTATCTATCCGCATGATTTTACTACATCTAGGTAGGTCATACTATACCATAACTCTTACTTTGATATATCATTGCTGAGGTCTGCTACCAAATTCCAGCTTACTCTTGTTTCTTATCCCATATGTATAAATCTAAATCCTTTAATGCTTCCTCATTACTATTCATATTAAGAATGACGACCTAATCTCATCTCATACTTTGTGAATTTTGTCCATCCATTGTTGATTTACCTCAATATTGATCTACAATATACTACTGATAACTTGAAACTTCTTACGTAATACCTTGCCACTAGGGCTTACGTTGCATCGAGGAATATTTGAAGTGATTTTCCTGATCCACTTAGTGGCGATACTGTACTTCAATAACCGTATTTTATAGCATCCCAATATGATTTATTTACGTGGGTATTTTAATCCCGTACAATTCATGAAATCCTCTTCAAATCATTACTCAATCTAAGGCCCAAACGTCATCCTTTATCTATCATAATTAAACATTATTGCACTACCAGGGCAACATTCCATCTCTTCTAAATGCTATTAGTCTTAGACTCCTTTGAGTTTATTCAGGCTATATTGAGCTTTCTATAACTTAGATAAACCATTAGCTCTCTTATTTTCATGGGCTTAATCCCCAGGATTTATCCATTCTCGTCACCTTCTCACTTTCCTTTCCTTGTCCTTACTCATGTCTTCCTAAAACCTTGTCGCTCTACCATACTTTAGCTTGCGATCTACACATATCCATTTATACCACTCGCAACCTCCCTTCAACTTGCTTGCACCATAGATTTTCTTATGTTATTCTGGAATGTAAAGCGAGACATTACATTATATCTAACTCATTTTTATTCCCTTAACTAGACCTCTCGGTACCTAGAAATCATCGAGTGGAAGATATGCCATTGACGACGCCGCTATCAATACTGGATCCCAGCGCTTCTAGCCTTCTATCCGAAGTATGAACTATTCACAACCTTCTGAACTTGAGTATCTCGTACGTTGTTCACTTTTACCTTACTTACCTTAAAATATCGCCTCACATTCTTCTATATCTTTCATAACTTCCCTTCCATATAGGTATAATTCATATCCATAACTTGAAGCTCTATTATAATACTTGCATCTCTAATGCATACACAATCTGGTGAGAACTTCATATTGACTTCTTATGAGGCTGGTACTTTTCTAATTGACCTTATCATAGAGCCGTTATAGAATATGGCTATTATACTATCTCTCTGTATTAAGAGTGATTCTGCAATGTTCTTAATCGCGATTTCTATAATTTTCTGGGTCCAATAATTAGACTCCTAATTTACTTAGTTGATGTAACTCTTTAGTTTCCACTTCCCTCTGATCAACCTTTATTTAGGCTTAAGCTATCTTCTGATCTGTGGCTCATAGCATTAGTTATTACTTTAGCCTTTCATGGACGCTATGGAATATCCATGATACAATCTTCTAAGGATTCAATCCTTTGTCTATGACCTAGACTCAATTCGTTCTTTTAACTTATACCAGAGTCTTCTACGGCTGTACCATTGTCATCATATATGCTGCTTGGATAATACTACAAAATATTAAGTGTGTTCATAACGTAACTAACTTTGGATCACTAATCGAATAATTTCTTTCGTTCCTTCTCAACTTTGTTTAAACGTAGGCAATTACTTTTCCTGATCTTTCTGCCCCCTTGTTGCGTGCATACTTAACTTATCTTAGCGACCATACATATTGGAGTTCCATACAACTCATATGATCTTGAATATCACTTCTAATTTTTGCTTCCCGTCCGTTAGCCACGGTAGGTGCCACTTTCTTATGGAGTGCATACAACGTTGTTATGAGACTGTTGTTATAAGATCACTTCCTCTTTAGGTCACTGAGCTTAGGCAGAAGCCTTCTTCCTTACTTCCTCAGCTAGTTTTTCATTGTAGTACTTAGGGAAGACCCTCTGATGCTTACAAGCCTGCGAGCTTATTACATCGTATACTCGACGGGATGTTTGATGTTCGTACTCACATATAATTATCCGTAGTTACTTATATCCACGCCCTTGTGCTTGTAGGGTTGCTTTTGAACTTAAATTTTGACTGTCTTCCCTGTGGGACTCTCTTTTATTCCCATAACACTCATACGGTACCTTTAGCTACCCCAATTCCTATCTGAATATTTCTCAAGGGTCACGATGTCATATCTGCGAGACTGAATTCTCTATATTGGGTTTTACTATGTTTATCTTGCACGATCTGCTGATTTGTCTGTATCCTCTTGTCTAGCCATAACTAGACCCTTCCTGAATCAACTACTAACTACTCGTTAGCCTATTCTCATATCAATATTCCGCGTAATCTTTCTTGGGTCACTTCCTTTGTCTTTCTTACATCCCCTACTTGTCCCTTATCTATCAATAACATCTCGGGCAGGAACCCTTACTTCCTCTCATTGACGCCGTGTTTACATAATATTATGGAATCGTATCATATATGTAGGATTTGAATAAGTGCAGCCTCATCCCTTTTTTATTTTTATCACATTCTTCCTTCACTATTCCATATTTACTAGAACCACTTAATTCTGACTTAATATCATATCACTCCATATTCCCCCCTTTAGGAGAGTACTAACATTTAGTGCTACGATGATCTTATGTATAGATGTTTTACCTCTTTATTTTTGGCGTCTTTTCACATCATCGATGATTCTTACTTGCCTTGCGGTAATCTTTCTATACCAAGGATAACAAAATTTCCTTACTCGCGAGGGTGACACTTAGTATAACTGGCACATACAGTCCCTTAAGCTTAACTTTGCTCACATTGCTTGTTTTAGGGAAGCGTTTTTCTGAATGACCATTCTCTGAATTTCTCATGAATCTTCTTCTGTTATCCACTCTATTATCGCCGGAACGAAATATGAAATTCTCACGATACCGACTATTATCAAATCACTCATCCCCTAACTTATGTTTAGTTTATCTTGTTCATCAGTCCATACTGATTTCTATTATTCTGGGGTCTAACCTTTTCTTTTGGTACTCACGTTAGAGTTATGACTTATTTTTCAAAATGAGGATATGACTTTATGGCCTATATTCTTTTGTTGTCTCAAGGCCTGTCACCTCTCCTCTTTTCCTTCACTTGACTATAGACTCCGTAATACTGTCATCTTTTTGATCTACCGTTGTCATTCACGTATCATATCTTACTCATAATGCTTCATTGACTCTCTCATTTATGTCTATCACTTTATTCTGAAAACTTCAACAAGACATTCTTTTGCTTTTAGCTCCCCTTTGCTCCATTCAGTGGCTCTTCGGTTTGCTCAACGTTCTCGCTCTACTAGGGATGGGAGCCACACTAAGGTAATATTTATCCCTTCCAGGCTTTCAGTGCCTATCTTCTGAATTTTTTGATCATTCTAGTATTCACATCTAATTGTAATATTCTAGAGTGCATCATCTGAGTGTCTCACAAGGAGGTTTATTAGCACCTTTATAATATCCTTTGGAAATGTCAACTAACTCAAACAATCCATCCATCATTTTGGGTTACTCTAACCCCAGCCGGATTCTGATATCCCGTCCTTCTCTTAAACTATACCTATTAGCCCCCATAGGGCATAACTGAAATGGGTGTGACCAATTGTACATACCTCTGTTACTGTCAAGGGTAACTTAGAAGCCTTATATTTCTATGCCTGAATTGAAAATTTTGTATAATCTTCATTAACTGGGTACCTCATACCCTTTTTCACCTTACTTCTGTTATCTGTTGAAACTTATACCTTAACCTTCTAATACTCCCATGGCATGCTATTTGCAGGGTATATTAGATATCCCCGTCTTAGGGTCTTAAGTAGGAAATCTTCACATCTTGTATGCACGATCTGATAGGGCCTCAAACTGGGCCACATTGTCAAGAATTCTCTCTCTACTAGTGTCCTTACCTGCTGCTGTGCTAGCCCTATGGCTAGCTGTAATTTTTCAAATTGCAAGCATCTCTATAATTAGCAAACATAAGTCTTGGCTCGAACTCTTATGACTCAGCTCTATCGCATGATGTGGATTTGAAATAAGGGTAACATACTCCTAAATGCCTTGTAGCTTCCTGTTTATAGAATGTGGTGCACAACACATCTATAAACAAGGCTTTACTAGACACAGCTTGTAGACTCCCTAGGACAGAACTGCTCTGATACCAAGTTTGTCATGCCCCAAACCTGGAGAGGCGTGGCCAGCACCCGGTGCCATACTTGGCCCGAACGTACCACTCTGTAACTGTGAACTCTAGAGGGGTAACCCTCACTTAGGCCGATAAGGCCATATTTTGAATCGTCTAAAAATAACGCCTCTCTCATCCGTGGGGTAAACATACCCAAAAGCTGATATATATATAAAACTATGCAGGCCGACGAAGCCACCATGAACATCTACTGATATACAAAATATACCGGACTCGCCTACAAGCCTCTAGAGATAACTGAAATGTACCATGGTCGGGACAGTGCCTCGACCTACCCATCAAATCTGTATATATAAAATGGACTCCAAGGTCTAGACCTGGTAACTCCGAGGAAGTGGAGCTTACCAACCAAGCTGATGTTTGGCTCTGTCTGCTGAGAGGGTCTGTCCAACTGTCCATGAGGACCTGTAGGCATGAAATGCAGCGTCCCCGACAAAAGGGACGTCAGTACGAAATAATGTACCGAGTATGTAAGGCAACAGAATAACTGAATACTGAAACTAAACTGATAATATAATAACTGAAAGTAACTGGGAGTCAAAGAAGATCTCGAGATATTCTTACCTACTGATACTGACTCAACTCTCTCAATATAGTAAGTAAAATAATTGTTCGACCTTATAAGGCTCGGTATATGTAACTGCTCTGTCGTAGTAGGCTCGCTCATAGGCGCTCGGCCATACTAGGCTCTGTGTCTCAACCATTCTAGGCTCGCTCATAGGCGCTCGGCCACAGTAGGCTCGGTATATAACTTACCATCTGATCAGAGGTTGCCCAATAGGGGCTGGCCCACCGATTATAGATCGATGGTAATGAAAATATTGTAATACTGTATATATAGGCTCTCTGCTCTCTTGACTGGAAGAAGACAATACTCAATTAAATATGAAGTCTCGATAAGGAGAATACTGTAATTTATGAGACTAGGATAATGTATATAAATTCGGGAGCATAAACTTCTCTTTATGCCTCGTTATCAAACACGTGTAATTATGATATCATGCCAAAATGAAGGAAGGGCTTAGCATTAACATACCTGAGCCTATTCTCTTGACAATCCCTCTAACACACGTCAATTGCGGTAATTCACGTAATGGCAGATCGAAGTAGGGAATAATCCGTATGATATTCTTGAGAAATATTGTACCGTGCTCTCTTAAAATCGAAATTCCTGTTGCTACTACCTTATGATGTCTCGTATGAATTTGTTGTAGTACAAGAAAGGAGTTCATGAATGTCGTACCATCTTTTGCCTTCTTCATTAACCTTATAAGAATGTCGTTGGAACTGTTGTCTAGTTTTCCACCTGATCAAGGAAAGCATTTCATCCTCTGTCTTTCTATTTCACAGCAGCTGCAGAAAGTCTTCTTCTTAGCAACGACCTCTCTTCTTCACAAGTTTCCATGTTGGTGTCATAATAATATGTTGATTGCATTGTGATGTGTTCAGTTTGGCATTACAAAGATCCCTTCACGTCTAGTAGGTAACTGCTCAAGCTTTCTCAATGTTTCATCTCCTTTTGTAATTTTGCCAAATATTGCATACTTGCCATCTAAATACACTTTAATGCTTAGCAAGCATGATTATTCCCAAAATGTGACACCACCTCCTTCAAACAACATTAGTCATACTTTAGTTTAATTGTCTTGGTCCCACGTGGATAAAATAACTTTTACACTTATCCACTTAAATCAATAATTAACCATTTACCCACATAATTAAAAATTATCTCAAATTACTTAAAATACTACTCACTTTTAACACACCTTATACACCTTAATATCATGGTCATATGGTACCTTGTATGGCACTAGTCCATAAATACCGGGTATTATAGCTCGGACTGTATTTTATCCCAAATTGACAAACTTCGACGAAACTCACTTCCTTCGATTCGCTTACCCTCTCACATTCACGAGTTTATTTATCACTTATTTGAAATAGCGTAATACTTATAATCTCAAAATAATCTCATTCCCGAGCTTACGTCGATTAACTTATGATAAAACTTTAAAGTACAAAAATGCAGGATGTAACATCTCATTTCCGAACATTCATCAATTTACTCATGGCCTACTTTCGCGTACGAAAACATGGGGTGCAACACGTTCGTCCTCGAACGTGCCAAGAATCGCCTCGAAATCTTCAAATCACTGAAAGCACATATCTAACATACACCTGCGGGTGACCCCATGTCTCCCCAATCCACATAAACCTGACGACACCATCTCAACTGTAATTCACCCTTTCTACCAACACCGATAAGCTTTAGAGTCAAAATTCTCACCTTCCATTCATCTCCAAAAGACCCGATTCTAAATCCATACCCGGTATCAGTCTCAACCAGCTGTAACAACTCATGCCAACACCCACAAGGTACGACCACCCAACATGACACACCACACATAGGTCTATAATAACATTTCTGATCACAATAGCTTCCCGTAATCAAAACCAGCACTGGCAATTAGCCTCATATCCGTTAGAGGCCCGTTTAAAACCTCCACAACACTGACAATGATGCAAGAAGCACGAAGACCTCATAACTATACACCCGGATCAACAAGTCACATCTAACGCCACAGGACACACACCCCGTAAACTAAAACTCAAATAAGCACAAGACGAAAATGACTGAATATGTAAAGAGAAATACATAAGAGAAATATCAAACAAGCCCGACAAGCACAACTCTCTATCAGTACCATCCTACGAATAAATTTAAAAGGAAAAATCAAAGTATATGAACAAATCACAAGGATCTCATCCTGATATAACTTCCACCGCGGCACGCAGCCCGGCTCAAATATATCAAATCACATGGAATCGCGAGGGTCTCACCCTCAACTCTGAATCACAAGCCGAATACACATCATACCAATTGAAATCTTTCACTAACTCAATTGTGACAATAAAATCACAACACTTACTGAACTCTCATCCGGGTAGAGTATCAAATCACATATCGTAACCAAATTACTCAGGAATCACATCAAACCTGCCATAATAAACAACATGAATTCACTTCTAGTCTCATAACTTTCAATAATGAATTAAAACAACGATAGACACAACTATCACTCATAAAATCTCCCAACAGGGGAAAACACATAAACATAATACTAGGTCATGAACTCATCCATAGATAGGACAATAAATAGGGGAACTCGCCCCGATAAGCAGAACCAAATCAAAATACGAATGGTGCCCCTCTGTAACAAATCAAAAGCATACCTGTATGACATCAGCTGGTGCAGTGGCCTCAAGACTACAATATGAAACACATCAACGGGCCGGGCCTTCCCCTCTTGGGAGCCCTCTACTCGCCTGAATACTCCGATATGACATACTTGTCCGGAGTCTAGGACAATCTCTTACCCTGTGGCTGGTATCTCCACACTCGAAGCGACCTCTCTGCTTATGTGGCTGTGGGAACTATACGGTACGGGTACTTTGAGACCCATGAGCACCTGAAACACTGTGCGAAACTTGAAGTGCAAACTGAATTGGGTGACCCATAAAACATCTACCATGTCGTACCCTGCCTCCAAAATAAGGACCAGTAGATCTCTCTTGTCTACGAGGCCTCCTCACCTCCCTGTCCACTCTCTCCTAACCTCACATGTCCTCTCTCTCACGGCCCCGCCTGTCCTCCCTCTCCTGATCCCATATGCCCTCCACTCGGCGAGCGATCCCTACCACCTGCTGAAACAAAACATCCGACTCCGACTCCCTAGCCATGCTGAACCGAATATCATGCATGAGCCCCTCAATGAATCTACAAACACGCTCTCTAACTGTAGCAACCAAAGCAGGTGCATGTCTGGCCAAATCACTGAATCTCCGCACGCCATGCATCTCGAACGGACTGAGGTACAAACTCTCTCAGGAACATCTCTGAAAGCTGAACGCATGTAAGTGAAACTGACTAGGCCGGGCTACCAAACTCATATACTCGCCACCACTGATAAGACGCTCCCTTGAGCTGGAGCGTAGTAAAAGCAATCCCGCTCGTATCCACAATACCCATAGTACGAATAATGCGGTGACACTCCTCCACAAAACCCTGGGCATCATCTGTTGCCAACCCACTGAAGTTAGGAGGGTGGTACTTCTTGCACCTCTCAAGTCTAAGTTGTTCTTCCTCAGATGCTGCTTCCCTAACCACGGGCTGAACTGGAACCACAAGCTGTGTCGCCATGACACCTGGAACTTGACCAACATGAACTCGCTGCTCTAGAGTAACTACAGCTCGCGTCCTCACCATCTGTGAGAGAATGGAACGAAAAATGTTCAAACTTCGAGATCAATGAACTCGCATGATAGGAATGAAGGAAGTAAAATTGTCCTAATAGTTCCGTAGCCTCTCGAAGATAAGTACAAACATCTCTGTACCGATCCGCAAGACTCTACTAAACTCGCTTATGACTCGTAGTACATATGAACCTAGAGCTCTGATACCAACTTGTCACGATCCAATTTTCCCTCTATTGGGTATCGTGATGGCACCTAGTCTTAGGGACTAGGTAAGCCTAACATTTACTGAATAACAATAATAATTAAATAACATCTAACAATTTTTAAAATGGAAATCTCTATAAAATGTACTATTCCCAAAACTGGTAGTACAAGTCATAAGTTCTACAAAGTTTGCTTCAATTTTCTAAATACAACTGTTTGAAATAAAGTAATAGTATGAATACAAATCAAAAGGTGACTCCGAAGCTTGCGAACGCAGCAGCAGGTTTACCTTGAGTCTCCACAGCAACAGTCTCCACAGCTAGCTAATGATCAACTTACTCTAAAATACCTGGATCTGCATAAAAAATATGCAAAAGTGTAGTATGAGTACACCACGGCGGTACCCAGCAAGTATTAAGACTAACCTCAGTGGAGTAGTGACGAGAAATAGTCAAGACACCTACTGGACTAAATAACCTGAACAAGTATAAGTATAGAAACAACAGAGTATGATATCTACATAAAGACTACGCGAAGTGGAAATTAATACGGTAATTTCAATAAGGAAGGAAAACAACAACTATCAGCTGAACACCATAATACTTATATAGAAGAATGAACGGAAACACAGCCTAAGTCCGATAATCGCAGATAAAGAAAGTACAAGTAACAACTCAACAACACGACAGCTTTCACACCGGGTTTTAGTCAATAAACCTTACGAGGCACCGAACCTCATACTATTCACAACTCACGGGTTCCAATACTTGAACACTAACACTTGGCATCCTGTGCCCTCATTACACTTCATAACAACACTGACGACTCGCGTGCCAAATAGAGTCATTCTCACATAGAAGGCAAGTAAACAAGGGTGTTTATCTATACTCAACAATATCAAGAAAACTTCTTAACCGATAAGAGTGCTCAACTACGTGTATGCTTGTGCAAGTGTCCTGACATAGTTCATGCCAGCTAGTAAGTACAGGAATAGAAATGGATAGTACGTAGAATGTTTTCACACAACTTTCCACAAGATAAAGCTCACACAGGTAAGTGTACCACTACACAAACATCAACAACAAGAATGCCCCCAGGCCATCACAAGTCATCACAAATCAATCCCTGACAGAGCCCACCTTGTCTCGCCACGTGTGCAATAGTAAAATAAATGCCTGTTTTGTCTCGCCACACATGCATAATAATGTTCACACCTTGTCTCGCCACATGCGCAACCCACATATATATATATCTCGCCTTGTCATACCGCATGTACAAATATCAATAGTAACAATAGCACGGCAGAAATCTCGTGCAACCCCATAACAATAATCGCACGGCAGAAACCTTATGCATCACAATAACAACAACCGCACGGCAGAAACCTCGTACATCGCCGCAATAAGTACAACAACAACAATGACAATAATATAAGGGTACGACAAATAAGTCAACTCAGAAATTCCAGAACTCAAAGAAACGGAGAAACTAATCCACAAGGAGTAGCAACAATAGAGAATGCCAGTCATAATAAGAACAGCTCAACAAGAAAGGAAAATTTATGTAACAATGGTCCACGATGTATAGTTTGACAACGAGGGAGCTAACACAAGGCGAATAATTCCAAATAAGGAGAAGTCAACTAAAATATAGGATATCGAACTCCTTTTAAGGTTGGAAAATTAAGAAAGAGATACGACGACTTCAATTAAGGATAAGTAGTATAAGAATAATCATTGCCTCAATTAAGGATGAACAATTACAAAAGAGATAATTATAACTTCAAATAAAGATAAGCAGTTAGGGAAAAGACAACATGGCAATAGAAGAGATAACAATTTCAATTAAGGCACATGTGAATCAAATGAACAACAAGAGTGGATCATGAAGCAATTAATTCCAATTAAAGCAGGTAAAAGTGAAACTGGAAATTGAGAAACATAATCATAACGAGAACAACTGCATATATAATGAATACAAGGACCTAAGAATCCCTAAAAGGCCAATTTTTCCACAAATAAGTTCGGGCACGTACTTGTCACCTCGCGTACACTGACTACAATTAGCATAGAAGACTTAAATCCTAAAGGGTAGTTCCCTCGCACGAAGTTAGGCAAGATACTTACCTCAAAGAAGACAGATCGATACTCTAAAATGAACTTCTCAGGTGAAATGATCTCCGAGCAGCTCAAATCTAACCAAAATAACTTCAAAGCACAAATAAAACTCATAAGAAACTATTCCGGATCATAAAGCCTCAATCTTTATCAAAATCTAAAAATCGACCCAAAAGTCAACCCCCGGGCCCGCACCTCGGAACCCGACAAATTTCATAAAACCCGAACACCCATTCCGATA
Source organism: Nicotiana otophora (assembly GCA_000715115.1). NCBI lineage: Eukaryota > Viridiplantae > Streptophyta > Magnoliopsida > Solanales > Solanaceae > Nicotiana > Nicotiana otophora. The sequence goes on from AWOL01S0011567.1 coordinate 43,027, forward strand.
CGAGTTCAACCATACTAAATTTATCAAATTCCGATACCATTTCGTCCCTCAAATCATGATTTTTCATTTTAGAATTTTGTTCTTTAAAAATCTCCATTTCCCTCAACTCAAAACACAAATTAAATAATAAAAACAAGGATAAAATCATAAAATATAATAAATTCTAGGAGAAGAACACTTAACCAATCGATTTTCTTTAAAACCCACAAGGAAGCTCCCAAAACCGAGCTCTGAGCCCCAAAGTGAAATGAGATCAAACCCTCGAAATTTCCCCTTTTCTGCCTAGTGGTCTCGCACCTGCGGACTTCTAGTCGCACCTGCGAAAATTTTATTGCATGTATGGAAATGAATTAAGTCCTCTGGTCCGCTTCTACGAGCACAAGGCCGCACCTACGAGTGCGCGCCTACGGATTCTTGTCTGCATCTACGACCCCCCCCCCCCCCCCC
>AWOL01S0011567.1:62139-104970 GCA_000715115.1 Nicotiana otophora
GGGGGGGGGGGGGGGGATTGACTTGCACACTCTTACTACCACCCCAAAACATATCCAACCAGTTTCGTATTTTGTCATTTTCGTTTTCACATTTTTCCTACCAACCGTTTCCCCTCCCTCAGCCAAATTGAAAAACAAAGGGAACCGAGTTTCATATAGTATGAAATCTAAGCTCTTCGAATGAGTGTAATAATTCCGAAGGTCATGCAATTTATAAGATTGTGTCTACAGACTCAACAAAAGTACCTTATGGTTGTTATATAGCTCTAATTCATTGAAGAAAATTGGTCGTACAACTCCCTCCAGTCTTCAAATTTGTCATCTTCTTGTAATTAACAAATGTTTCTGATATTGGACTACGGAGAGCACGCTTCCGTTTTTGATGAACTTATATCTAGTTTTCTTGGGTTGTGATTTGGCTTGCCCGCAGGTAAAGATCCAACGGATTTGGCCGGAAAACTTTCTGGCGAGGAGACCCATCGGTGCTGATTGCTACCAGACCATTCTTTAGAGACCAAACTGAAAGTTAACCATTTATGTTTGCTTTGAAGCAGTGCACAGCGGTAAGCGGGGGTGGACACACATGGGGTCAAGAGGGTTTATAATATATATATATATATATATATATATTTTATCCTTCTTCCAGAAAATACTAATATAGAATATGTGTTGACCCGGCTTAGAACAAGGACAACGTCCAGCCCATGCAATGGCAAAGTGGGTTCAAGTCTTTTAGGTTGTCCTTTTTTTTTCTCCCTATATCCTATACACAACACTCTTTTTCTTTCCTATATTCATAAGACATGGGGAAATTTTTATTCTCCTTTTTAGACTATGAAATCTTTATATATATATATATACGCACAATTTAGGGAGAAAAACTACATGTCTTATTTTTTCTCTTAATAGAATCAAAAATCTGAAAGTATAAATTATATATTGGCTTGATAAAATTTCTAAGATCATTACTGGGCGGTAAGGTCGTTGGTGAATCCATCTCGACCAGTCAATTTCTCTGTCCGAAAATCACCATTGATGGCGACCGTCTAAAATACTCTACCAATGACCTAATAATCTTGCAGCATAGTAAAACAATATGGTTTAAGGTCTCTTATACTATATAAGGACGTAGAAATATTTTGCAAAATTGGTGTTCTGTTGGCGTGAGGTGGGATAGTCCATGAAAGGTGGTGGAAACTGTAATTATGATCAATATTTTGGCTAATGGAGTCCATCTCACATAAGCATAATCATCTTTGCAAAGTGTAGACTTTGTTGGCAATATTCTTTGGGACCCAAAAATATTGCATTGTGTGTTGGACATCATTTGCACAAGTTGTATCTCTTCTTTTACACCTAAGAGGCCAAGACTTTTTTGCCTATAAAAGGGAAGGTCATTAGTTCATTTTAGACACACCAACAAGACTTGAGTCTTCATTTCTTGTTTTTTCCTTTCTTCCTTTCTTCCTTTATTAAGAGTGTTTTGTATGAGAGTTAAGTGTTGGGAAGCACTTGTGTGAACCCTTTCTTTGGAGTGATCTTGTGAGGTTATTCCCTTAGGGTATTTGGGATAAATTAGAGCATTTACTCTAATTTTGTACTCTCTTTTGTGCTCTTATTGGTATAGTAAAATTGCTCCTCTCCGCTTGTGGACGTAGATCACTTTGACCGAACCATATTAAATTGGTATCTTCTTTATATACTTTAATTGTCGTTGTTATCAACTTCAATTGTCTTTGTTATTGTCATTATACCGTTGTTTGACTAAATTTCGCACTACCCAGGTTTCCGATCCCAATAGAAACTAATTAAAGTCAAGCGTGGATGGCTGGTGCTCGGGCGGCTTGGATGGAAAAAACCGAAAGGAGAAAAGGAAAAAGAAATTAGTATAACACTGAATACGATTAATTAAATGCAATTAGATATAACATCAAATGATATATCGATATCTGTATAATTTAATTTGCATTTATAGTTATTTCACTTCCTACGCGTCTTGACTAGCATGAAAATAGATCTTCCACCATGTCATCTTTTAGATAGGTGTTAATTTCACATTGAACAAGAATATAGAGATATTAAGTGGTCCATAAAGTATGATTGTGTAAGTGACTCTTTCGGACAAGTTTGAGGTGTTGCTTTTGTATTTTCCCTAAAGAACTACTCTCCGTTTTAATTTATTTCAAACTTTTTCAAAATACGAGGGTCAAATTGACTAATTTTCGGTATGAATTCAAATATAATTTCTTTAAGTCCTTTTTAATAAAATTTACTTGTTTAGAAATTACATAAAAAATATTAATATTAAAATAGTTAACAATTCAAAATATCTAAAAAATTATGCAAAAATGTGGTTAAAGAAAACCTTGTTTGATTTCCCAAATAGTAATAGTTTCATTCTTTTTGAAACAGAGTAGCACTACCTAAATAAGTAATGCACTAAACAATTTGCTGCTATGCTTGATTATCTGTGTTTGCTTTATCATGACTAAAAGGAGGAATAATTAAAAGTATATATGTTTATGACTAAATGATTTGTGTGATTTTACTTGGAAAGAATCGACATTCCATTGGTATTTCATTAGTAAGTATACACCATCAATACTAGCATTTTAGGATATATATATTGAAGGAAAACAACAATTGCAAAAATAGTTTGGTCATGTCTTGTATTAGCCTATACTATAAATATAGATGTGACTCTACACGAGCACTACAACATTTTAGGCCTTCAACCACCCTTGAAAAGTGTGGTTTAAACTAGCAAAAAATGTGTCATTTGAGCAAAAGCCACATTTTTTGACTTTAGGCAACTCTTTTAATGGGTGGCCTATTTAGCGTAACCCTTGCCCTAAGGCCACGCTTTTGAAGTGTTGCTTTAGAAGCCACGCTTCAAAAGTGTGGCCTATAAGGTACAAAGACCACTCTTGTGCATACCCCTTATACTAACGCTTTTAAGTCATATAGCAACACTTTCAAAGTGTGGCCTTTGGAACCTTATATGCCACATTGTTCAGGCATAGCTTCTGCAAGAATCCTTGTAAAGTGCTATTTTTCTTTTTTAATAAAATTATATTTTTTTAATATTCCAAGTAATCACATTTATTACCTAACATATATTATTAGATAGATCATTGCTAAGTATGAAGATCTCAAGAACTACATCAACTAAATAATAACAAAAAAAAGTTCAAATGCGTACACTTATATATCATGTGCTACATTAACTAGTAAAACCAATTGTTCAAAGGTGCAACCTAACAATAAACTAAAATAAAATAAAATTAATGTATTATGATAACACTTTACACATATTAATCAATTGAAGTTAGCATCTATTAGAAACCCCATTTGATATTCCCTTAGCTACAAGTTTCTTTTCTAATACATGGCTAGTTTAACACCTTTTACATCATCTCCTGATTTTGTAACTGATCCATTTTTGTAAGCTTGACCTCACCATTAATCTAATCAGCGTGTGAGCTTTTCTTATTCAAACCCATAGAAACTTCTGAAGGTTTGTAAGCCTTAAGTTCCCCATTTGCATTTTCTTTATTCTCTTTAGTAGCTCTGCCTTCCAATACCTGCAACTGAGACAAACAAAGATGATTTGTTATAGCCTGCAAATAATATGAAAAAATTAATATATATATATATATATATATATATATATATATATATATCTCCATTTCAGCTTCCAATATATATTATAAGATGAGTACTATAAAGCAGATGTACATACATCTATTGAATATACTACAAGATAAATAGGGAGAACAAGATTTCGGGTCATCAACATGTTTACTGTTGTTAGAAGGAAAAGGTCATCTGATGGAAGGCCAAAATAAGATTAAATCTCATCACATGGAGGATGATCGTAATACCTTACATAGAAAGATAATTGATAACTAAGTATAAATTTTTTCAATAATATCATGGTACCAAGATGGTACTAATTAGCCAGTACGAATACCAGAAGATAAGAACGAGATACACTTCCCACATAAATTCATCAGGAAGTAGTAACAATTAGATTAGAAATTCACTTATATTTCAGCGCTTCAGTAGAATTGATGAAAATTTACCTATATCGTTTTCATATAGATTGAATTATGATGAAAATCATCAATTAGCTTGATAACAGATGAAAAAAGCAGCAAATTAGTTCAGTCTAATATATTTTTTCCTTTACTAAATGTTGCTAAAAATATAATAGCACGCATACCTTGCTTTTTGTGAATAAACAAGCTAGAAGCCACGAATAGTATGATTAACACAATAATCATACTAAAAGTGTAACGACCTAACTACATACATAAAATCAGAAATGATTACATTAGTAAAACAAAAAGCCAAACTATAATCTAAAAACAAATAGACATCTAGAAAAGCACGAAAAGTAATAAATATACAAACAAATAATTTTAATCATATAAACTCAAACCAAGTAAACACTTGTACATGATAAAATATGTTCATATTAAATGTTCGCATGATAAAGCGACACATGGAGCCGAAGAGAGAAGGCAATAAGGCCTGAAGGCAACGATCTCGTTTGTCCCCGAAGGGGTTGGTGTTCATAAAGGCGAAATAAATGCCTGTTACCCGGTAGCATTTAATGGAGATTATTCTATAGCATTAAATACATGGTCCGTTAGAGAGAATATGACATTCACTGCCTACCGTTACACATTCTTCAATAGTCCTCATAATTGTCATTTAAGAGGGGCTCGATCTTAGGACCTTGTTCCCTAGGAGCAACTATAAATAGTGAGCTCTACAACCATTGTAAGGGAGACGAATTTTCTGACAAGTATATACTATACTTTGTTCAAAGCTCAATAATATTTTATCTTCTTACTTATTAACATTGTTACTATTGCCTACGGAAGCTCTGCTTCCGGAACTAGGATTTCTGCTGTTTTATCTCGATTTCAACGCTAAGTCCTATATTCTTGTTTAATTTATTTATCATTTTAGGGTAAAATCGATTCACTTGTCTATAAACCACGTATAAATTTAACCGTACCGTTTTACGGGTAAACAGTTTGGCGCCCAATGTGGGGCTTGGACAGTTGTGTAATTGAATTGATCCTTGCATCTATTACTAACCTGTTTGATTCGTTGTTCTTAGCAAAAAGCATAGAAAATGGCAGATAACGATGTCCAAATCGCACACAACGTTGAGGCCCAGGGAAATCAGCCTCAGCACGAAGATTCAATTAGTGATACCCGCAACAAGAGGGATGAGGCCACACCGGTTCATGGCGAGCAATATCTGCGACATGTTCGAGAGAAAACTCCTGATGATGCTGAAGACGAGCACGTCGTTGAAACAGTAAGGATCCTGAGGGAGCAACAAAAAACCATTATGGGCCACCTCTCATGACAGGATCATGTCATGACAGAATTGAGGCAGGTGTTATCGGGTGCTTCCAATAACACGAATGGACGATGTCCAACTCCTCCCGATGTTCCCATAAACCAAACAACACAGAGGGTCGATAACAACACCCCGAGGGGCGAAGTAGGCTTTGAAAGGGCTGGGGGAACGATAGTGGGTCCGATAACAACAATGAGAATGATCCCTTTAAAATCGAACTCATGCTGTTTATGAGGGAAATAAATGCCCAAATGGATCAGATTCAGGGCGCACCACCAGTATTGAAAGGACCGAACTCAAAGAAGTACACCTAATTGTCGTTCAAACCAAGCGCGACACAAGAGTTAATCCCGAAGTGGTTCAAAATGCCAGACGTACCGAAGTATGATGGGACTTCAGATCCTCAGGAGCACATTATCATCTATATAATGGCGGTCAAGGGAAATGATTTAGCTCCGCACGAGATTGAGTTAGTTTTACTGAAGAAACGGGGAGACCTTCACGAAGGGGGCCCTGGTATGGTATTCACTTTTTCTTGAGCACTCAATAGATTTCTTCGAGATGCTCACAGATTCTTTCATCAAGGCCCATGCTGGGACCAGAAAGGTATAGGCCCGGAAGGCCGACATATTCAGGATTGCACAAGGAGAGTCCAAATTGTTGCGGGAGTTCCTGACCAGATTCTAGAAAGAAAGGATGATGCTCCTGACCGTACCAGACGAGTGGGCAGCAGAAGCATTTACTAAAGGGCTGAATTCGAGAATTTTTGATGCTTCTTGAAAATTGAAAGAAAGTCTGCTCGAGTTCAAGGCAACAATATGGGCGGATGTTCACAAATGCTAGTAGTCAAAGATAAGAATTGAAGATGATCGGCTTAGTTTTCTGGCATCAACCAAGGGTCGGGATAGGGAAAAGAATAAGGAGAAATCAAAGGATGATTTTGACACATATTGACGACCTTCAAGGGGACAGTGTTTGCTCTGTGAAAGGGCCGAAGGATGCGACAGAGGTTTTCGGTCGGCAGATAGTTTTGCTACCGATATGAGAGCCGATCGAGGCCTAAATAACAGATCAATGCAGGACAAGGATGTATTGGGTCCCCGAGATTTCTCCTACCCCAGGCTATCCGAATACAACTTCAATGTCAGCGTAGTAGAGCTGGTGTCAGCTATGAGGAATATTAAGGAAGCACGGTTCTCGAAGCCAATGAGATCTGATCCCAGTCAATGGGATCCTAATTTATGGTGTGAATACCATGGGACTAATGGGCAGCGGACAGGGGACTGCCGATATTTGCATGAAGAGGTGGCAACATTGCTGAAAACCGGCCATCTTAGAGAATTCTTAAGTGATCGGGCTAAATGAAAACTACGACCACAATCGTGATAATGTGGAAGCTTTGAAAGTAGGAGAAGATCCTTCACGTTTGACGATCAACATGATTTTTGAGGGAAACAAGATTAATGTTGTGACTTTTTTTGGCGGCAAAGAAGACGAAAGTATCAGTAACCCACAGTAAGAGACTCCAGGAAGTTGTTGAGGATGACTTTACTTTCCCGGAGCAAGACGTAGATGGACTATTACTGCCGCATAACCATGCCTTGGTAATCTCTTTAAATGTCTTAGATTTTAAAATTAAACGTATTTTGGTGGACACAGGAAGTTTGGCCAATATTATTAAGTAGAGGGTTTTGGAACAAGCCAAGATGACTGGAAGTATCATTCCGGCCACAAAACTCCTAGCTAGGAACCGACGACTGCTCTTGAGCCGAGCGAAGTCAACCAGGGAGAGGAGACGTCAGTATCCTATCAGGTACCTAGATATTTCCAGGTATCAGAAGAAACGGACGCAACAAAATCCACGGCGGAAGAACTTGAGCAAGTTGTGTTGTTCGAGAAATTATTGAAGATGAAGTTCCACTTAGGGACATGACTGAACCCCGAGCTCAGGTCTGGATTTATTGAATTCCTTAAATTTAATATTGACTGTTTTGCGTGGTCACATGCGGATATGACAGGTATCGTGCCAGAAGAGGCCGTGCACAAACTAAGCCTAGATACCAACATCCCTCTGGTAAGACATAAAAAATGTCCTATTGCCAAGGTCAGAAACAAATTTTGTCAAAGAAGAGGTGACTTGATTGCTTGATATCTGTTCAATGCGAGGGGTAAAGTATCCTGACTGGCTAGCCAATGTAGTAGCAGTTCTAAAGAAGAATAATAAATTTCGCATGTGTGTAGACTATATGGATCCCATTGCCAAACATTGATCAAATGATTGATGCAACGGTCGGGCACGAGTTAATAAGTTTCCTCGATGCTTACTCCGGGTACAACCAAATCAAGATGAACCTGGAGGATCAGAAAAAACTTTGTTGATAAAGAAATTCAGCACATATTGTTATAATGTGATGCCTTTTGGGCTAAAGAACGCTGAAGCCACTTTTCAACGACTCGTAAACAAAATGTTCGAGAAACAAATAGGGAAAACCATGGAAGTTGACATAGATGATATGTTGGTTAAGTCTTTGAACGCATGTGATCATCTTAAACACTTGCAAGAAACCTTTGACATCCTAAGAAAGCGCAACATGAAGCTTAACACCGAGAAGTGAGCGTTCGGGGTCAGCTCTGGTATGTTCTTGGGATTCCTGGTGTCCCAAAGGGGGATCAAGGTCAACCCCGATAAGATTAAAGCCATCGAAGACATCCTGGACCAGCTATCTAGAGTGAAAGAGGTTCAAAGTTTGACAGGAAGACTGACCGCTTTAAGCAGATTCATTTCCCGGTCTTCAAAAAAATTCCATCATTTCTTTTTTACTCCACAAAAAGAAGAAGAACCTCGAATGGACTCCGTAATGTCAGCATGCTTTGAAGGATTTGAAAAGGTATTTGTCAAGTCCTCCATTACTGTCAAAATTGGAAGAAGGCGAACAACTACTGATCTACTTAGCGGTCTCGAAGGTAGAGGTAGGTGCCGTTTTAGTCCGTGAGGATGAAGGTACGCAATCTCCGATCTATTATGTTAGTAAAATTTTAACGGGAGTAGAAACTCGCTGCCCACATCTTGAAAAATTAGCCTTAGCTCTCGTAGTCGCCGCTCGAAAACTAAGGCCTTATTTCCAATGTGATCCGATAGCCGTGGTGACCACTTTTCCCCTACGGAATATTATTCATAAACCTGAACTTTCAGGTAGGCTGGCCAAATGGGCAGTCAAAATGATTGAATTTGACATACAATATAAACCTAGGACTGCGATTAAGTCACAAGTTTTGGCAGACTTTGTGGCCGATTTCAGTCCGAGACTGTCACCTTTTACTACCAAAGAATCAGTGATGGTGTTAGAATTGACATCAGGAATTTAGACCTTGTTCATGGATGGAGCTTCCAATATGAAGGGGTCCGGGCTCGATTTAGTGCTAACCACTCCCTCGAGAGAAATCCTAAGACAGTCCATAAGAACCGTTTCTCTAAATAACAATGAAGCAGAGTATGAAGCTTTGATTGCAGAACTAGAGCTAGCCCAGGGACTGGACTCCGAGGTCATAGAAATGAAATGCCACTCCCTATTGGTAGTAAATCAGTTCTACGGAATCTTCGAAGCCTAAGATGGAAGTCCAGGCTCCGAGGATATATTGGTAGTAATGCGACTCCGAGGTCATGTAACGCATGCAATAGTATTTAGTGAAAGTCCAGGCTCTGCTCACTCGGTTCAGGGAATGGTCAATTACGCACACCCCGATGGAAGAGAATGCGAAAACAGACACACTAGCCAATCTGGGATCGTCCACAAAAATGAAGAGATCGAAATTTGGTATGGTTGTATAGCTTATGCTTTCGGTATTGGACGCGGATAGCTATAACAAGGTAAACACGACCAATATGGTCTAGGACTGGAGAAATGAGATCATTGACAATCTCGAGCACAAACAATTGCCTGAAGATCCCAAAGCATCTCGGGCGTTGCACACTAAAGCAACTCGATATAGATTCAAGGGAGGCCAATTATATATAAGATCTTTCCAAGGCCTATTGGCCCGATGTTTGGGTGCTTCCGAAGCCAATTATTTCATGCGGGAAGTCCTTGAAGGGATCTGCAGAAATTACTCAGGCGCGGATTCCTCAGTGCAAAAATTAATTAGGGTAGGATACTACTGGCCCCGGAGGGAACAAGACGCCAAGGCTTAAGTACCAATGCCACGCACCATTGGTACATCAACCGGCAGAGCCACTACACTCAGTTTAGTCGCCATGGCCGTTCATGAAGTGGGGGATGGATATAGTCGGTCCATTAGCACCGGCCCCCGGTAAGGTAAGACTATTTTTGATTTTAACTAACTATTTTTCTAAGTGGGTTGAAGCAGGTCCTTATATGAAGATCGGCAAACGTGAAGTGGTAGATTTCTTGTGGGAGAACATAAGTTGCAGTTTCGGGATACCGAAAGAGATAGCCTGCGACAACGGGACATAATTTATAGGCGCAAAGGTCACAAAATTCCTTGAAGACTTAAAAATCAAAAGGATCACATCATCACCCTATCACCCGAGCGCAAATGGTGAAGCAGAATCAACAAAAAAGGTGACTATCCAAAATATCAAAAAGAGATTGGAAGAAGCCAAAGGCAAATAGCCCGAAGAGCTACATGAGTGCTATGGTCATATCGAACAACGACCAAGTAAAGCACGAGGGAGACTCCTTTCTCTCTTGTGTACGGAGAAGAAACCTTGATCCCAGTGGAAGTAGGAGAACCTACCCTGAGATATTTCCGGGCGGATGAGGAAATAGACAATGAAGCAATGATGGTCAAATTAGAGTTGCTCGGCGAACGCAGGGACTTGGCACATATAAGGATGGAAACCCAAAATTAGAGAATAGAAAGATATTACAATCGAAGAGACAATCACCGTTATTTCAAAGTAAGAGACTTGGTTTTAAGGAAAGTAACTCAGAACACCCGGGAGCTCAATGCATGAAAACTAGGTCCAACATGGGAAGGCCCCTACTAGGTTTCAGCTGTCACCGGGAAAGGGTCATATGAATTGGAAAATCAAGATGGAGTGAAGTTGCCGAGCAACTGGAATGCGCCACACCTCAAAAGATACTATTGCTGATAAGCCTCGCTTATACAGAAAGTATATGCTACACTCTTTTTCCCTTCTCCTAATTTTTGTGCCAATTGGTTTTTTCTAGCAAGGTTTTAACGAGGTAGCAATGGACTACGAAGGAAGCTTCGTCAGTAGAAATACCTTTAACTGACAAGGCATACAAGCTATGAGCCACTATGGACCGGTTAGATAGTCTTTTGCTCGGTAGCAAAGTTCCTACCATGAAGCTAAGTTTGTTGTCGGGCAAAGGTTACCCGACCGTTCACAAGTTCAAGCAACTGGGGGATTGTTAGATAGTCTTTGGCTCGATAACAAAAGTTCCTAAGGGAAAGTAAAGTTTGCTATCGAACATACGATTATCTAACCATTCACTAGTGGAATCTTCAAAGGTGCAAAAACTTTCAGTGTTCAAATTCGCAATTTTTGCATTCGAACACTGGGGGAGAGGGGGGGATGATACAAGAATACGGCAACAAAGACTGCCACATCGATCGGAAACACGAAACCCAAAAACAAAATTGTATCATTGAGACCGGGGACTGTGCGGCCGGCCCCATAGAAACAAGTTGTACAAGTTAGCCACAAGTAATGACAATTTATTTTTAGCAAAACGAATGCTTATGTACTTTTGAAAATGGAAGGAATAAAGTAAAGTCCTTTTATTTTTGTCTTGTTTTTTGTCCTATTGATGAATTAATTTTATCATTTGAAAGTTAAACAAGTACTTCAAGTGCTAGTGTCATAATGAACAGAAGACGTCCTCTTCAAGAGCACCGTAAACATAAGAGGGCCCTCTATTATGAAACCCTCATGGTAAAGGGTTGATTCCGGAAGAGCTTATGCCCGGAATCCAAATACTCTCGGGGAAACATATACCTGAAGCTTTGCATAATTCGATGCAAAGAGAAAGACTTGCACAAATACTTAAACGAAAAGTACGCAAAGAGAAAAACTTGCACAATACTTAAACGAAAAAATACTTCTATTTCACAGCAAACGTGCCAAGCAACATAAATACAAAGGTATGAAAAAGAAAAGTAAGCAAAAGCTAAACTACTGCAGCCCCAGAATCCAGAGGAAGAGAAGCATCTGCACCCCGGGGAGAAGTAGACGGATCCGTCGCCGACTCAATATCCTGGCCTCACCATCTTGGCCCTTCAACATCATCACCTTCCAGTTCTTCTTCAATTCCCGAGAACTTGGAACCGGAACCAGAAGAGTCGGTAGCATCAAGCTGGATCGGAAGACCCCTTCAGGCAGTTGACTCCAGCTCACAGGCCTTAGAGATTTCGGCATCGAAGCCAATGATGCCCGCTTTAGCCTTTTCTAAGGTTTTTATCCTCATGCTATACAGAGAATATATGTTTTCAACAATGAGGGAAGCCGCTCTGTGCTGAAGTTCTTCTTTAAGACGGTCAAGCTCGGTTGATAGGTTATCCCGCTTAGATCTAGGGGCCCGGAGGCTGATATCAAGGTCACAGACGGTGGAGTTGAAAACTTTATTATGCTCTATACGTCTCTTATGCCTATCTTCCAACCGGGCATAATTCTCTTTAGCAGCAGCAGCTTTTTCAGCTTTGAAGTTTAAGTCTACCTCCAAATTATTCAGTCTTTCAGTAGAGGCAGCCTCGAGATCGGATACAGCAAGAATGACATTGTGGACCTCAAGCCACTTTACTCTAGCTTCTTCAAATTGTACCCTTAACAGGGAGGCCTCTTGGTCGAGGGTCACCACCTCTTACTCACTTTGTTGAAATCGAGCCTCCAACACAATGGACTCAGCATCTCGTGCTTCCAAATCCAAGAGAGGAGCAGCAATTTGATCTTGCTCGGTCAACAATTGATCACGCTCGGAGGTAAGTTCCTCCTTATTAAGAATCAATATCTGAAGGCCCTCATAATCAAGGAAGTTAACCTGCAAAACAGAAGTACAAACTAAAAACCTTGCCATAACAACGATAGAAGAAATAACAGAGGAAATAAATATTGCACTGTTGCTGCGTTATGCATGGCATTGTTCAACAGACACTTTCCCGAGAGAGATTGCATCTTATTCCTATCTTTTTCTGAAGCTAGAGACTTAAGATAATTAGCAAGTTCTACCGGCCGGGACAGTAGATGGCATCTGGTAGAAACCGAGAGGGGGACGCTCCTCCTCCTCTGAGGATCTTCGGAGAGGGAAGAATAATTATGCCCCAAATTCCCATGAATTGGGGGCTGGGTAAGAGGGACATCCTCCTCTCGGGCGACTGTGGCCGTGGAGATGATGTAGTAGTTGCTGGTGGCGAAGAAGGAGATGAAGCTGATGGCATTGTAGGTTGAGAAGCAAATACGGCAAATATAGTGCTGGTTGTTGGTTGCTTATCAACCAAAGATAGAAGAGACCCGGTACCCAGCCTCACGGTATCGGACACGACAACTGGGACTTGGAAACGAGAGTTAACATCTTCCACCATATCATATTCCCTCCAGAGCACCGGGGCATCATCTTTAGTTGGCGTAACTAGATCAACAGATTGAGCATTCTGTTGAGCTGAAGAAGATCGTCGTTTTCTATTTAGAGAAGGCCCCTCATCACTATCTCTTCCATCATCATCGATCACCATGGTGTCTATGGACGGCTCGGGTGCGACGCTCATCACTACAGCATCCGTGGATGGCTCGGGCATGGCGCTCTTTGCCTTTTTATTTTTATCCTCGGCCGCAGAAGAACATCGCCTTTTTCCTTGCTTGTTCTCCGGTCGGGGATTCCGAGAAGAAGAACTTGCACCGGAAGCAGGCCCGACGACACCCTTCCGGGCAAAAGCCTCCTGCAGTAACCTCGCTGCATCGGCAGGATCAACCAAAATGTCCTCCTTGGGGATGACAACTGAGCCCTGTGGAAGACCTAAGTTCGAAAGGAAAGGAGAGTTAGCCAATTTTCCTATACGAAAATAAAAAGCAAGGTAAGTTCAACCTACCATGATTGTTGGCCTTCCACCAGTATTTCAGGGCTATTTATTTCCACTTGCGGGTCTCAAGCGTAGTAACATCCAAAATATTTTGGACCCACTGGTCCAGGCCTTCAACCCTTGGTGGTGTCCATCGAGTTGCTGAAATAGTAAAGGAAGGAAGATCAGTAATGGTATGGGACAATCTTTAACTAAAATGAAAGACAAACGATGAACTTACGAGTACGGTTGCATGATTCAAAAAAGGATGAAGCCATAGCCGGGATAATGTCACTGGTGGCAACTGCAATGAACCGTTCCATCCATCCACGGTCGTTGTCATCATCCATGTTGGTTAGAAAAGCGTGATGACCATGTTTGCTAAAATTTATCATTCCCCCACAGAAATTGTTGGCGGAATAAAGGTTCATCAACTGATCTAGGGATAGCTCTTTTCCCGTCTCCTGGCATAGACGCCGAAGAAAAGCAATTGTCCTCCACACAGAAAAACTTACATGTGCCACGCATACCCGGTAACGGATGCAAAACTCCACGATAACAGAGTCAAGCTTCTCGCTCAAGGAAAATATGCCCAAAGTGAAGGGATACATGTAAACATACGTAAAACCCTTCTTGGGTAAGGTTACTCGCTCTACCAGGTCAGGGGCCATGATGTTCAAATCCTGGCAATAACAGTCTTCCTTCACAATAGTGATGCTGGAAGGACGAATGGAAGAAGGGTACACGCCAACAACCCATGTGTGAGGGTTAGCAGAAGGGTACTTCTATTCAAAGTCCTTAGTGATAGTAATCTTTCTGGGAATGATAGTGCTTACCATGGGAGGAGCAACATCATCGGTACTCTCTTTATTGTTTGAAGCACTGGGATTTCTGGAAGAGGAGGCCATTATTATCAGAAGGGAGAAGGGATTTTTCTGAAGAAGAAGATTAAAGAGAGTTGAAAGCAAGTGTGAGTTGAGTAAAGAGAGTTTGAGAGAGTTTAGTGAATTATGAAGTGTAAAAGGGGAAGAGTGATACGTATAAGTAAAGGAATAGACGGCTAAATTGTAGCCATGATTACCTATGGGAATCCGCAAAAATGCTGCAGAATCAGGGAATCACACGTGTTCGGGGGTTTAAATGCAGAGATGCGTGCGTCTAATCAACCGTCAAAAAACTTTTCAGAGGGAGTCAAAATATTTTCCTCCAAGAAAGGTATCTTTACCAACTTTCCAGTAACACAAGCACATGCCACCAGAAAGAAGGGGATTATCTGTACAGGGTAAAATATGTTCATATTAAATGCTCGGATGATAAAGCGACACGTGGAGCCGAAGACAGAAGGCAATCAGGTCCGAAGGCAGCGGTCTCGTTTGTCTTTTAAGGGGCTGGTGTTCATAAAGGCAAAATAATGCATGTCACCCGATAGCATTTAATAGAGAATATTCTATAGCATTAAATACATGATTCGTTACAGAGAGTATGACATCACTGCCTACCATTACACATTCTCCAATAGCCCTCATAATTGTCATTTAAGAGGGGCTTGGTCCTAGGACCTTGTTCCCTAGGAATAACTATGAATAGTGAGCTCTACAACCATTATAAGGGAGACGAATTTTCTGACAAGCATATATTATACTTTGTTTAAAACTCAATAATATTTTATCTTCTTGCTTATTAACATTGTTACTATTGCCTCTGAAAGCTCTGCTCCCGGAACATGGATTTCTGCTATTTTATCTCGATTTCAACGCTAAGTCCTATATTTTTGTTTAATATATTTATTATTTTAGGGTCAAATCGATTCACTTGTCTATAAACCATGTATAAATTCAACTGTAGAAATAAGAGTAAGTTCATATGAAATTTAAAAAAAAATTAGAAAAAAGAATAGGAGTACCATACTAGAGTTATACATGAAGCATTCATGCTGAGCTAGAGTACTAACATTACAATGTTGTTCTTATGGGTGTTCTAGTTTTTACTAAATATGGTGAGAAAGAATAAGAGAGCAGGAAAGATGGAATTTGTCTTATGTTTAAACTTCTTATAGACCTAAAACAAATGTAGTGTGTCCTGGAACTTTAGAAAACATCTACCAACCACACTTCATAAAATGCCAACACTCCAACATTCTGGGATTGATAGTTTGAACTCTAACTTCTCAAGAGCAATTAAGAGATATTCAAAGTAAAACTAACTGATAGAAAAGTGAGAACAAAAAGGTTGTGTCAGACATAACAAATTGAGTGAGAATTATTTAGTATTTTTTACCCCCAAAAATAGATAAACAATTGAATTTGTACGCGGTTTAAAAGATATGTGATTTAATTCACTACGAATGATCTAAGAGCAACAAGTAATTAAGTTAAAGATAAAATAAAAGATCAAAATAATTGTAATGTGATGATCAAGCTTGATATCAGGATGAACAATGAAATTCAACCTCGATCGTACCCTCCATATAAGCTCGGATGCGAATAAGAAAGAGAATAACCGAGGAACACTTTGAATAATAGCTAGAAGACAAAATGAACTTTTATTGCTTTGTTTTGCGTGTCAATAATGTGTTCAAATAAAAAAAACTTTTCCCTTTATAGTAGGGGAATTTTAGTCCTAGTACAAGTATAAATAAGGTAAAATCTTCTTTTNCAATTGTAATGTGATGATCAAGCTTGATATCAGGATGAACAATGAAATTCAACCTCGATCGTACCCTCCATATAAGCTCGGATGCGAATAAGAAAGAGAATAACCGAGGAACACTTTGAATAATAGCTAGAAGACAAAATGGACTTTTATTGCTTTGTTTTGCGTGTCAATAATGTGTTCAAATAAAAAAAAATTTCCCTTTATAGTAGGGGAATTTTAGTCCTAGTACAAGTATAAATAAGGTAAAATCTTCTTTTTCTGGTAAATGTCAATCCGCAGTTGATATCGGACGGGATTCGCATCATAATATCTAGTTGAGGGTGAATATTAGGACTCTCTACTTGTCATGCATAACCATTCTCCGCGCTTCCCGTGGTCTAGAAATGTTACTTGGTCTGGGTCCGTTATTTTACCGTGCCCGATCTCAGATACATCGTTCACTCCTCCTGGCTTTCGATATGAGAGGTCCTTTGGCCTCTCTTATAGTCGCATCGAGCCGTGCTTCCCTTTTGTTTAATCATCAGGGAATCGGGAAAAACTCTACCCCCAATATTACCCGTGCACAAATAGTCCCCTCGCTTCTCGGAGATCAGATTTATCGAAGCGATGGGAAGCGATGAATTATCCTCGGTTCCTTCTTCCGGATGCTACAACCGAGTTGACGTCCCATTAGTCACGTCATTTTGACTTCGAACATGTGTCGCCTGTTGACTGTCTCCGAATGCAAAATATCACGCATTGATTACCCCTTCTCTATAAAAGCTTTGGTCCCTTTTTTCAATTTTTTACTTTCCGATTCCATAGTTCCTTAATTTACCATCGAAATTTTAACTTATTCTCAACCCCTTCAAATCTTCATACATTGTTTCATAGGTCTTTACATTTTCATCTCCCTATCTTCAAATCTTCATACTCCTTCCTTAAATCTTTAAACATGTCTTTCATACCTTTATCCTTATTTTCAAATCATCATCCTCACCTTCAAATCTTCATCTTTACCTTCAAATCTTCATATTTCCCAGAGTTCGATGGAGAAGACTTCAAAATATGTGCCTCAACACACCGTCCCTTCAACTTCTAACCCGCCACAGATGCTGAGGTGGCCGTACCTGAGGTGGTCCCGGAACCTCCCCTGAAGAGCTTCATCCCCGGAGGCTGCTCCATTGAGAATGACTTCAAGGTTAAAACATCCTCCAGTCAATAGGACCGAGTCGAGGTGGTATGAGGGTATATATACTCTATTACCGAGGATACACTCCATACAGTTCGGGAGGATTGTAATTGGGAGGGCTAAGAAGTGGTCGTCCCTAGTCTTGATGAGGACATTACCACTCATGTGGATGGGTTTCTAAATGCTTACACATACCTCTTCACACTTGCCCCGGTGGATCCCATAATCCTTAGCTTTTGCAAAAGGTACGAGGTCTGCCTCAGATACATTCACCCATCCTTCTGGAGGATCATAATCCTCCTCCGCCATTTTGTCAACAACACCGAAGCAACTTGATTCACCATCGACTACCTGCTTCGTCTATACAATCCCCGAGTTTTTGAAGGGGGCTAACCAAGATCATTCGTCGGGCAAGTAAATCTCCATTTTCGAGCATCGATGAGGATCGGGATCAAGGCTGGTAGGGGAGATTTGTTCGGGTAAAAATCGAAGATCTCATTCCCTCCGAATTCTTGTTGTTCCTTGAAAAGTTGAACTCAGCCCGTAAGTTGCTTTCCTTTCTGAGTACACGGAATTTCTTTTGTTTTTTTTTCTTATTGCCTTCTTCTACCATCGTGCAGCGATTTCCCGAGTTCCCAATGCAGTCCCTTGCTTCAAAGAGTGGGTTGAGAGGATCTGCAAATAATTGTCGTACTTCGTGCGCGAATGGCGCAAACTCTTAAAGGGCAAGTGGGAGGCCCGTTCCCATGGTGAGTTCTCCTCCCGAACAAGTCTACTTTCCTACTCAGCCGTTATTTCCACTAAGTTCCTTTTCTTTCATAGGTTTGCCCAAGACCACTGAGCTTCGGCCATTGGATGAGGACGAGGCTCCGTCCTCACTTGATAAACCCTCCGCTTTGAGACAACCTGGAGCTGCTGCACAGGAACAGAAAAAGAGAAAAAAGAGGAAATCTTCTGGCTCCCTCTACACCGAAGCCAAGAAGAAGAGGGTAATGGCCCGGGTCTGAAAAAGCAAAAAGAAGAGTAGCCGAGCTAGGGTACCGGACTCTGACTACCTCTACCGACTCAGGGATCACCCTGAAGATGATGATCTATAGTTCACCGCCCATGGGTTGGCCACTGATGAGTAAGAACAGGCGGCAACCAGAGGAAGTGGCCTAGATACTGATCCCTCTTTAGCAAGGGAGCCAAAGGGAAAGTCCTAGGCTACAGTCTCCCGAGACGCTATTCGTGCTCCGAGGAAAGTTGGCAGTGTCATTGACATCACGGAATCACCGTCCCATGCAAAGTCTTTATTCGATGAGTCTTAGGCTGTTAAAGAGAGGCCAAATGAGATAGCACATGCAGCAGACAAGGTCCTCAACATAGTTTTTGACGATGTGGACATGGGTACATTGGAGGAGTATTTTGGGTTCGGTCACCTAAAGATCCCGTAAAAGGATGTGTCATCGGGAGCAGACGAGCCGAGCTAGAGCCCGAAGCTGGTGAAGCAGTGCCCTACTCCAAGTGTGGATCCCTATCATAAAAGAACGATTGTATTTACTATACCGACGGACACCCGGGTGCGGTTTGCTCTGGTGGGCATGGCCAGCTATCTTTGTTGCCTGGTGATCGAAGAGGACCAGGCAAAGATGAACATAGTGGGAACATCGAGCCTCTTCAACTAGGCACAATAGGCACTAGATTGGGTAAGTTTCCCTTTCCTTTTGCCCTTCGTACATCTTATTGATCTTCAGCGTATTCTCACCATCTTATTGATTTGCTTTTTAGGATTTAGTGCTTCATCATGAAAGCTCCTATCGGTCTCGAATGGAAGTCAGCCAGCTCGAGTTCGAGCTCAAAGAGAAAGTATGGCAGAAGGACATGTATAGGGTTCTCAGTGAGCAAAACGATGAGGTCCTTAAAGATCTCCCTATTCTTCTAGCTGAGCTGGAAAAAGCTCAAAAGGAGGCTTTGTCCGTGAAATGGGAGCATGCCAAATTGGTTGAGAAGGTAAGGATTTTTGAGATTAAAAATGAGAGGTTACACGTAATGACTAGCGATGTAAACTCGCAAGTCCAAGAAAAGATAGACCTTATTGACCAGCTATGGGCCGGGATGAACGAGCTCAAAACTTCGGCCGAGACGTTTACGAGTAGGATGGACCTTCTAGCCTCAGAACAGAAGGCTACAAAAGAGGAGTTGGCGTTGATCAATGACCAGCTCCGGGTGGCGAAGGATAAGGCTGACAAGTTATCTCGACTAAATAACGAGCTTTGAGCACAACCGGATTCAACTGTCTCAGAACGGGACAACCTCGGCCAGGAATATACTGTGCTGAAGTCCATATTAGAGGCATCCTTGATTGATTCCTTCGAGGTCGCGAAAATGCTAGCCCAATNTTTCGAGGTTGCGAAAATGCTGGCCCAATACAAGACCGATGTGGAAATAGCCGAGGCCCACTTAATAACAAAGGCTGAGTGTGTAAAGTGGTTGTCCCAGAGAGAGACCCTCAAGGAGATTCATTCCTGGGGTTTGATCTGTAGGCCGAGATTGAAGAGGCTATGAGGCTTAAGGCCGAGGCAAAAGATCTATATGAGCCCGAAGGTCCCAGTGCTGAGTCGAGCTCTGGTGAAGATTAGGCGGGGATGCCTTAGTTTTTCTTTCTCTTTCTTTTGTTGTTTTATATTGTATATCTCGTTTTTGTTTATTTTGATTCCATTTTATCGTTCCTTTGTAAATACTTTTCGGAATATATATAATATTTCCCCTTCGGCAACATTGTGTCTTTTATTTTCCAGTATCTGTTTTGCCATTTTTTATTTGAAGATCGTCATTAATGCCTTAGCATAGAATTGGACGTAATCTAGATTACCCATTCTCTGGAAGCCCGAATGAGGCCCAGTTTCGATAATAACTCCGAGTTGTTTAGGCTTCAAAGTCTCGATAAAAAATGAAGTCCTTTAAGATACTTGAGTGTTTTAGTCATACGCGATGGTGTTTTGCCGAGGGTAACCTTTTAATAGGTTTTAATCATATGTAAGAGCCTTACTTTCTTAGTACAAACTTGGAAGTCTCCGATCTGTTTTAGGTTGGACATAGCCTTTCATGTTAGGTCCCTGCCTAATAGGCTCGGTGCCTCCGAGATTCGATAGCCCAAGCTATCCGATCATTTTATCGGACGACAGCCCTCGAGTCAGGGTATCCCGTAGGCTCTAGGATTCAGGATCCGTTATTTGTTATAAGTAACTTTAACGAATGTATCGATGGTACAAAATGTGCAGTGATAAAATATAGAGGGCAAATTTCTTTCATTGCTTTGCATATAGAGTACATACTCGGAGGCAAATAAGCCTTATGCCATGGCAAGAGTGGGCTTCGTGGGTACGAATCGTTTGATCATTTGACCCTTACAACGAATCCTAACTACCAAGCCTTGGATTTTAATATTAAGTAATAACACCTTCTAAGGATCCTAACTTAGGGGGGTAATGGCCCCAGTATTTGAGGCTGAACTTGTGAGGGCTCGAATACTGTTGGTCCGGTGTAGGTGATCAGCAACTCCAACTTTAGGCCAGTCTTCGAAACTAAGGTAGCACATTTTACTGTTGCCTCGTTAAAAATCTTGCCGTAAAACCCAATTTAGGAAAAAACTGGTTCAATGGAAAAAGAGTACAACACGTGCTTTCAGACCTAATAGTCACATTTGCCCTCGGCTGAGTACTTGCATAAGTTAGTCCGTAATATAAAAAATTTCAAAAGGGAATTGTGATTGTACCTTAGAAGTAGTACCACTTTAAGTGTCTCACGTTCTAGTTGTTCGGTAGTTATACACCGTTTCCCAACTCCAGTATATATGAACCTTTCCCGGTTATTCCGACAACTCTATATGGTCCTTCCCAGTTTGGGCCTAGTTTCCCATCATTTGGGTTCCTGGGGTGTAGCGTTACTTTCTTTAGCACCAAGTCCCTGACTTGAAAATGTTGAAGGTTAGCTCTTCAGTTGTAGTACCTCCCCACTTGCTGCTTTTGGGTAGCTAACCTGTCACGCCCCAACCGTAGGGAGCGCGACCGGCGCTCGACCAAGTTACCTAAGACAAGTAAGCCTACTTGATGCTTTCTACCTGACCTTACCCATGAATAGTTTGAGAAGAAATAACAAGGGATAGACACAAAAGGATAAAATGTACAACACCAACTTACATTACTTTTAGGATCTTCATTTGCAATTACCCAAAACATTTCAAGTTCATAGTTTTAAAGTGGAACATCAGAAAAATACAGCAACATTTATAATTTGTTTTCCTAATCAAAACACCACCCACATTTTGTCTACGGAACCTCTAAACATCATGATTATTATATGAAAATGCCGGTGACAAAGCCCCGACTATACCTCAAAACAATGTGTAAGGATTAATTTAGTACGAGTGCCCTGATATAGAGTGGGACTCACCACAAATCAGCTGAAGGAAGATCCGCTCCTATCAAGAGCCTATGTCGCCTGCTGGAGTATCACATGCATCCATTAAAGATGTAGTGTCCCCGAAAAACGGGACGTTAGAACATGTGGAATAGTACTAGTATATAGAGCAGACAAAACAATGTATAAAAGGTAAGGTAGCTCAAAGAGAGGTAAATGAGATACATCAAGAAGGTATGAAACAAACTATATGATCATATGCAAGGGAGCCACATAAGCTATGATATGAGATACAACCAGTATAATATAAATGTACACTATGTACCGACCAAGGACAATGAAAATGGCACTTATTGTTCGTGCTGGCTATGTATCTCACCAGACCGTCCATAGCCCTCTCTTACTATGCACCTATGAATTTCACAAACAGTCCTTATGGCTCACCTAATCCTTGTGCTGACTATGCGCCCCACCAGTCCGTCCATAGCCAACCTATACTAGGCACCTATGTGTTTCACAGTCCGTCCATAGGGCCCATCTACACTATGCACCTATGCGTTTCAAAGGCCGTCCATAGGGATCATAACACTATGCACCTATGCATTTCAAAGATCGTCCATAGGGCTCATAACATATTATTATGCACATGACTATATACAAGCTCAAATCGACACGAGTAACATTACATTTAGGGTCGTAAGTTCCCGGATCATTGGAATACTTCATGTTCATGCTCATCATGTGGGAACACAACTCATTACAGTAGCACATGTATGGAGAATCAATGAGTAAACACCTTGGAAATACTTTCAAAGGAGAGCATGATGATTTACAACTGAAACAAGGATTCAAATCATATGCATTAGTTACCACAACCATATTTGAACATTTTCCCACAAAGGGGGAGCGTAATAAGATAAGGGAAATTTGAACTTAGCTCTAGTACATAAGCATTTAGGAAAATCAATTATCGGAAGCAATTCAGAACAGTAGGAACATGAGTTTGAACAAACCACATTTGGAACTTACGAGGAACTCATGGATTCTGATTCTAGAAATGGAGTTTAGCCAACATACCTCAAATTTTCCCTTTAACGATACTACAATGATCCACTACACTAAGAAATTTCAATCTACAATAACAACATCCAATGGAACTAATATTAGTAACCTATTCCACAGTTTAGGCAATTTAGGCACTTTATCAAACACCTAGTAGGCATAAATATCTACATTTCTTATCCATGGAACTAGTTCATCCAACTACCACCATTTAACAACAATTTATCCCACTATAATACTTAAGTAATTTATAATTTCCAATATCACATGTATGTCTAACCATCCACACCCAACCAACAAAATTCAATCAAATAATCACCTTTCAATCTCTACAATAGTTATGAATTTAAATTGGGAACTTATGGCTTCCAATCATCATCCCATAAGTTCCAATACTTAATTATTAATCATGTTCCCATAATAAATCCATGCATGTAAGTCTAAGGGTGTAGGATTACCTTTTGAAAGAAATCTTGCAAAACCCTCCCTTGAGTTCTTGAAGAAATTTCTTGAACATCAAGGGATTTTATATGTAGATTTCATCAACACTAGTGTAGAAATGATAGGATTTCACACCAAGATAATGGGGATTACTTACCTTGAATAAGAGAGGAGTTGGTGGTCTTGAAAGAGAGGAGAAGAGCTCCAAAATCCGTCCAAGTGAAGTGGGAGAAGTGACACCCCAAAGTGAGTACTTAAAAAGGCTTCGGGGGGGGGNCCATGGCAAGGGAACGGCGATATCCACCCTCCACTTCATAAACGACCATGGCAATAGGACCGGGTGAATCATCTCTCCTGGTTGATAAATTATTGGGGCGTGTCTTTGACACTCATTGCATTTTTGTGCGAAGTCTTTCGCATCTTTCTCCATCTCGTTCTAGTAGTTACTGGCTTTGATTAACTTCCGAACCAGGGATTCTACTCCCTGAGTGGTTCCCACAAGTGCCCTCGTGGACCTCTCTCATGGCTTAGTCGGTCTCTCCCGGACCGAAAGCACCTAGCTAGTCGGCCGAAAAAGGATCTTTTGAACAGTTTCCCCTCGATCAAGCTGAACCCGGCAGCTTTGGTGCGCAAGGCTCTCGATTATTTGGGATCCAGTGGAAATTTGCCTATCTTCAGGTAGTTTATGTCGGCTATCAAATTTGGCGTAAAGTAGGCCACAAAGTCCGCCAAAATTTGAAATTTTATGGTGGTCCGGGGGATTATACTCGATATCATACCTGCTAATTTCTATGGCCGATTTGGCCAACCGGCCTGAGAGCTCGGTTTTATGCATGACATCCCTCAGTGGATAGGAGATCACGACACATATGGAGTGGCACTAAAAGTACGGTTTTAATTTCGTAGAGTTGCTTAGTAAGGCGAGCGCTAATTTTTCTAGGTGAGGATACATTGTTTCGGCATCGCCTAGGGTTCTACCAACATAATAAATAGGAAATTGTGTATCTTCTTCTTCCCGAACCAGGACACCTCTTACCACCACCTCAGAAACTGCAAAGTTGAGGTACAACTGTTTGTCTGCCTTCATAGTGTGCAGTAAGGGGGGGCTCAATAGGTTTTGCTTGAGTTCTTCTAAAGCTTGCTGGAATTTCGGGGTCCAAGAGAAGTTGTTCTTCCTTTTCAATAGTAAGAAGAACCGATGGCTCTTATCCGATAATCTCGAGATGACCGGCCCAACGCGGCTATCCGCTCAGTCAGTCTTTGTACTGCCTTGGAACTGTCGACTATGATGATGTCCTCTATGGCCTTTATTTTGTTCGGGTTGATCTCCATTCCCCAGTTAGATACCATGAATTCGAGAAACTTGGCCGAGCTGACCCTAAATGCACTCTTCTCTAGGTTTAGCTTCATGTTGTACTTTCTCAATATGTCGAAGGCTTCCTGCAAATGTTTCAAATGGTCCTCTGCTTGCGGGGACTTAACCAACATATCGTCAATATAAACTTTTATTTATTTTCCTATTTATTCTTCGAACATCCGGTTGACTAGGCATATGTATATGGCACCAGCGTTCTTTAACCCGAACGACATTACGTTATAATAGTAGGTGCCAAATTTGGTTGTGAAAGAAATCTTTTCTTGATCGCCCGGGTCCATCTGAATTTGGTTGTACACGGAAAAGGAGTCAAGAAAACTTAGTATCTCATCTTCGGCCGTTGCGTCGATCATTTGATCAATGTTAGGCAAAGGGAAAGAGTCCTTGATACGCCTTATTTAGATCCTTATAATCTACACACATCCTAAGTTTGGTTCCCTTTTTAGGAACGACTACTACATTAACTAACTAATTCGGGTATTTAATGTCCCGGATGGAACATATTTTCATAAGTTTAGATACCTCGTCCTTGATGAATGCGTGTTTGATCTCGGGCTGTGGCCTTATCTTCTGCTTAACCGGATGGAACTTTGGATCCAAGCTAAATTTCTGAGTGGTTACCTCCGGTGGAATCCCTGTCATGTCTAGATGGGACTAGGAGAAACAATCGACGTTAGCTTTAAGAAAATCAATAAGCTTTTTCCTGAGCTTGGGGGGTTAACCCCATGCCCAAGTATACCTTTCGATTGGGTAGGTTCTCTATCAATATAACTTGCTCCAACTTGTCGATCGTCGATTTGGTGTTGTCAGTGACATCGGGTGCTGAGAAAGATCTCGGAAAGCTATAATCATCCTCATCATCCACTTCGTGCTCCTCCTGTTTTTCCGGTTTGGCTGAGGCCAGTATCATTGATTGCTATTTAGTTTCTTCTTCTTTGGTCGGTTACCTACTTTTCGATGTTGAAACCGTGAACACCGAGATTACTTCATCAACAATGAACATTTCCTTTGTGGCCAGCTGTTCTCCGTAGACTGTTTTGACTCCTCCCGGAGTGGGAAATTTCAGCGCCTGGTGTAAGGTCGAAGGCACCGCTCTCATATTGTGAACCCATGGCCTTTCAAACAAGGCGTTGTACCTCATATCCCCTTTGATCACGTAGAACTTTGTTTCTTAGGTGGTCTCAACAGTGTTTACCGGTAAAGTTATCTCACCCTTCGTGGTCTCGCACGCTATGTTGAATCCGTTCAACACCTGGACCGCTGTTACAATTTGATCCTGCAACCCAGTTGTTCTATGACTCTGGATTAATCAACACACGTTTAACCCGAGATTTATTGATAAGTACAGATATTACCATTGCATCGTTGTGAGGCTGTACGATGCCCTCAGCGTCTTCGTCGCTGAACGAGATGGCTCCTTCCGGGACGTAATCCCGGGTGCGTTTTTCTCTCGTGATAGAAACTTTGGTACACTTTATCATTGGCCCTTAGGGGACATCATTGGCACTTTATCATGTTGATTATGTGTTGAGGCTCATCTTGTTCAACCTGTTTATTGGCATCCCTATTTCTGAAGTGGTTTTTTGCTCGCTCGCTTAGGAATTCTCGAAGGTGTCCATTGTTGAACAGTCGAGCTACTTCTTCTCTTAGCTGTCAGCAATTTTTGATCTTTTGACCATGAGTACTGTGGTACTTATACAACAAACTAAAATCTCTTTGGGCAGGGTCGGACTGCAATGGCCTTGGCCACTTAGTCTCTTTGACGCGCCCTATGGCCGACACTATACATGCAACGCCCATGTTGAAATTATACTCCAATAATCTTGGTGCCTCCCTATTCCCGAGCGACATGTCAAACCCGCTCTTACTCATCAGGACTCGATCCTCGATTATTTATCTTGTCGTTCATCGTTGGGTGGCGTCCGTATCAATTTTCCCTCCAATCCGTGCCATATGGCTGGTATTGATCTCGGACCGGCCTCGGCTCTTGATCGATGATTCTCTTAGACCTATCATCGGTTCTGATGGGGTAAACAGACCCTAAAAAGGTCCTGAGTTGGTCATCCCCGACTTTGATCTTTGACTGATACCTATTGTGGATGTCGGCCCAGCCGGGTATTCCACCAAGTTTAGCTTTAGCTGTTGAGAGGCCACGAAACGTTGGGGGTTGAGCCCTTGAGTAAATGCCTTAACAGTCCAATCATCCGCAACCGGTGGCAGATCCATCCGTTCCATCTGGAACCTCAACAGAAACTCCCTAAGCATCTCGTTATCCCTCTACTTGACCTTGAAAAGGTCTGACTTCCCCATCTCGACCTTGATGGCATCGGCATGGGACTTTCTGAAAGCATCTTCAAGCATAGCAAACGAGTCGATATAATTCGGAGGCAAATTATGATACCATATCATTGCTCCCTTGGACAACGTTTTCCCAAATTTTTTCAGCAACACTGACTCGATTTCGTTGTCTTCCAAGTCATTCCCTTTGATCGCGCATGTATAGGAGGTTACATGCTCATTTGGATCTATGATCCCATTATATTTTGGAATGTCGGAAATTCAAAACCTCTTCCAGATCAGCTTCGATGCCGCGCTCGGGGAAAAAGGCTTCTGAATGAACATTTTGGAGCCCGACCCCTTCAATATCGGAGACGCTCCCGGGATCTGATCGATCCTGGATTTATACGTTTCTACCTTCTTATCGTTGGCCTCAATCTTTTTCTCACCAGACTCCACCCGTTTTATCAATGCTTCGAGCATCTTCATCACCTCGGAAGTTTCCCCGGGCCAGAATTTGCCCGGTTCCACGACAACTTGTTCTTCCCTCCAAGTATTTTCCCGGGACTACTCGGGCTCGACCCTGTTAGGGGTGTGGCTCTGTTTCTGTAACTGTGCTATCACTACTTGTTAAGCCTACAATATTTCGAAGATCAACCGCAGGCTCACCCCATCACCTTCACCTTCGAGCGCCTCTCGAGTCACTGGCCGAGGTCCCCCGCAAACGCTATTTTTGGGATCAGTCGGTAGATCGATGTTGATGGTGGCCACCTGTGAGTTATCATCAATCGGGTCGGCGGCTAGGACACCATTGGGATCAACATGGGGCACATCATTGCTAGGCATCGCGTTATTATTCTCACCATGAAGGCCCGACTCAACGTCAATGTTCAAGTGAGCAGACTGAGAATTTGACATCCCCGGGCTAACCTGGAATCAAAACTTCAAAGAACCAACGTAAAATAGGGTGTGTTATGGAGATTCTTATCAAATTACCACTATTATCCTTAGCCTCACGGTAGGCGCTAAACTATTTACCCCAACAAATCGGTAAACAATTAAATTTATATGCGGTTTAAAGGATATGTGATTTAATTCAATACGAATGATCTAGGAGAAACAAGTAATTAAGTTAAAATAAAATGAAAGATCAAACCAATTGTAATGTGATGATCAAGCCTGGTCTCAGGATGAATAGTGAAATTCAACCTCGATCGGACCCTCGATATAAGCTCAGATGCGAATAAGAAAAGTGAATAACTGAGGAACACTTTAAATAATAGCTACAAGACAAAATTGACTTTTATTGCTTTGATTTGTGTGTCAACAATGTGTTCAAATAAAAGAAACGTTTTCCTTTATATAGTAGGGGGATTTCAGTCATAGTATAAGTCTAAATAAGGTAAAATCTTCTTTTTCCGGTAAATGTTGATCCGCAGTTGATATCGGATGGGATTCGCGCCGTAACATCCGGTTGAGGGCGAATATTACGGCTCTCTACTTGTTATGCATAACGATTCTCCACGCTTCACGTGATTTAGAAACTTTAATTGGTTTGGGTCCATTATTTCACCATGTCCGATCCCATATACATTGTTCACTCCTCCCGAGTTCCGATACGAGGGGTCCTTCGGCCTCGCTTATAGTCGCGTTGAGCCGTGCTTCACTTTTATTTCCCCATCGGGGAATCAGGGAAAACTCTACCCCGATTTTACCCGTACACAAGTATTTGAGTCTTTTCAGCCATGGTAGCAAATACATAAACTAATAACTAAGATTGTCCGCTTCCAGTTGCCACTGTTTTAACAATTAAACAACTGATTAAGTTCAAAGATCAGCTCAAAGCGGGCAATTATCATCTATATTCATTTTCTTAGTTTAATTGATCTATCAATTCAAGAAGGTGTAAGTTCTGCACCCTTTTATCCTTTAGAAGATGCATCAAAACTTCCGTCCAGATCTAGCACCCAACTATTTCAACTTCTGTCAATTAAATACTCAAGTAGTTCTTTTGAAAGCCACATATACATGTGAAATACACAAGCTGCTAACATTAATATCTAGAGTTGTAATAATACCCAAAAGTAGTTTTAAAGAAAATCCTTTAGCAAAAGTTTAAAAGCTTTGTCAATATAAATTGGTACGAGACTTAAAATACAAATCATGTCAATCTCTGCTTTTATCAATGAAAAAGAAACCATTTTATTGTGGCAATAAGAAAAACCTTTGCCAATTTTGGCCTTTTCTACTCCTATTATTTTCGTCCATTTAGAGCTAGCGTTGGTCAATAAATTATCCCAATCATCTATACATTTACCTAGTCTCTTAATAGTTTTACTCCAAAATTATTAACATAATTCATTTTCCTCTTTTTTGTGTGTTTTTTGATATTTCAGCATATATACTCCCCACGACATACAAAAAGAACTATTGCAGTAACAACTCAAAATATGTTTTTAGCACATTCACAAATTATGAGAGTCATTCCAAGCCGCAAAATTCATTCAATTCATGCATATTACTGGCTTTAACCAAAACCAAATAAACCTTAATATCATGACTTTGAGAAGTAAGAACTGTAAAGAATTTCTTTCAAGAGAAGTAGACTGTCACGCCCCGAACCTGGACCTAGACGTAACACGACAGTCGGCGTCTGACTACATGTGACCGACCGAACCAACTGGCTGGCTGAATCAACATGTGATATCATAACATACTGAATGCAGAAAAAAAACTAGCACATGCTGATATACTGAAAGTCTGAATGATATAAATCCAAAAGCGGAAACACTAATATAATTCTGGATCATATCTGTATCAAACATTGCTTAACATGAAAAGCCTGCGACTCTGTCTAACTATTACTCTAGTCTATGAAGCCTCTAATGAAGTACTGAAAACACTGACTATTTGTAAATACTGAAAGACTCTAAAGTAACGATAATGCCCCAAAAGAACTGGGGCTCACAAAAATACCTGGTACGAGAATCCTAGTGCTCTGAATCGTCAACCTGTAAATCATTACCTGCATCATGAGATGCATGCCCCTAGAAAAAGGGACGTTAGTTCATTTGAATTGAACTGGTATGTAAAGCAATTGAAAGAAAGAATTGTAAATGCTGAAACTAAAACTAAACGGATAGCTGATAACTGAGAACTGATAACTAAAATGATAATTGCTCAAACTAAACAAAGGATGTAAGGATATGAATACTCCCTCTTCTGAATGATGAACCACCTGTTTATCTGAATAAATAAACTGCGGCCTCAGGCCCATTATATATATGCACAAACTACGGCCTCGGGTCCAAGTATACGTATACATAACTGTGGCTTCAGGCCCAAAGATGCATAAAGCATAACCTACAGCCTCAGGTCCAAAGATGCATAAAGCATTAACTGCGGCCTCATGCCCAAATATGCATAAAGCATTAACTGCGGCCTTAGGCCCAAATACATGGGTTCAACATTCAGGGATTTAAAATCAGGAACTGAGAATCATACTGAAATACTGAATCATATTGCGTTACATGTTACTGGAATACTGAATAGGACTAGACTGAGACATGTTTTCTTGAACTGATTATGAAAACTGAAACTTCAATTGTTAATGACATGCTGAGAAATCTAGACTCAGACTCATGGGCGTCAAACCCAAGCCTATATTGATTACGCACTGATTTCACAACGTTCAGAATGAAAGTCATGAACGAGTTACAAAGCTAGAGAATAGGAGTTCTGTAACTATTCAGGGGACTAAGGTTAACTATATCTTCGAGGCAATTAGTAACGTCGTAAAAGAAACGCAGTGTAGGGAGAATCATAAACATTCCCAAACATAGAGAGTTAGCCTCACATACCTTAACTTCCTGTTCTTAAGCGTAATACAATATTCGCCAATCCTTTTTACTTTAATCTATATCAATACAAGTAAAAGGGATTCCATATTAGCAATAATACTCATGTTTTGGTCACTTAGGTATTTTATCAAATACTTGGTGGGCATGTGATAAACATCAATTAGGTTTAACTACAAACCAAGCAAACGTCATGAATCAACTTAGCTAACTATGTGAAAATTAGTACTAGAACAGAGTTGAAACTACATGATGACATTAACATAAGCAGGATTGTATACGAAGTGCAATAACATTAAACTCAAAGAAACCCAAGTAACACTAAAGCACAAAACATAAACACAATAAGAAGAAAGTAAAATTGCGTGAGTATAAAGTACTAACAAGTTGCGAACAAAGTAAACAAAGAATGAGAAACTCCAAATCTCAGGAGTAGCTGCGATTAGTGGAGAACGATGAAACCCCAAATTCTCAGTGCTTCGGAGTTCACAAGAGCCTCGAAGTGGGCTCCTAGTGCTTACACTAGAGGAGGCCAATGAACAGATTTAGGTGGCCTTGGCTTTCAACCGGCCAAACTCAAAGTCTAATAATATAGAATGAGTGAGAGTGGGAGAATAGTGGTAGTAACAGTAGTCAAGTGATAGTCGTTCAGACTTTGAAGGGGAACGGGGAAGGGAGTTTATATAGTAATAGAAATTGAACGAACAAATATAAAAATAATCAATTAAGCACAAATAAGGAAAGAAAATATCACATGCAATCAATAATAGAGCCGGTAAAGGGAGAAATTGAAATTCAAACCCTAATTACGGTTCAACATTTGAAAATTGTTCTGCTGGTGCAAGAAATCAACCATTCTTCCGTGTATATGGTAGAGATATTACCCAGATCTTAGAAATTGAAGTTGAACGGGCCCTATTATGACAGACGGTACTTTTCAAGTTTAGGCAAGTATTAAGTAACATCATTGTTGAGTAGATACTGATGCGGTAAGATAAATAAGGAAGGTGAATCACAAGAAGATTCCATTGTCTGGCCGGAATGGGAGAATGAATTGAGATGAGGCAGCTAGGGTTTCTTAGGGGGGAAGAAGGATTGGGAGTGTATAGGGGCGTCGTCTCAGGGAAAATGGGCATTAGGGTTTGGGGTGGGTTAATTAAAGATGGGAGATGGTTTGTGGGCCATTGATCTCTGAGATCAACGACTGGATAGAAAGAGAGAGTGGGGCGGGTCATTTAAATAGGTATCGACCGGGTTGATTAATAGGGTTGTCTGGTTTGGGCTTAGGGCCATTGGGCTAGGTGTTTTGGGTCTGGGTTGGTGTATTGGGTCCGACATTAACTCAAAGATTGGGCCATGGCTTAAATACACAAAAATTGTTAAAAATAATTTATAAAAAAGTAATTAATAAATAATAAAATATTATTTATGCAGTAAAATACTTGAAAATAATAGGTTAACATTATAAAAATATAAAATGCTATTTTAGCATAAGTAATGTAATAAATACAATTATGTATAGATTATAGGCTATTATTGCAAAAATTCGGTAAATAGCCCAAAATTACAAATATAATTATATGAAATGAAGTAAGGTATTATAAAATATACATGTTGGTGTAAATAATAAATTTGTACAATTAAGGCATCACAAAATAATTTGAAAGAATAATTAATAAATATTTGAGCAAATTAAATGTAAGAAAATCAAATTTAAAGCTTTAAAAATTATGAAAACTTATAAAAATACTTATATGAGTCTTGTGAACTAGGTAATAATGCAAAAAACTATTTTAAAAGTATACATAATATTTAATAAAATATGAGGGCGAAATTGGGTATCAACACTCCCAATCTCTGACTCTCGAGCCATAGAAATCTTGATTCTATAATTCAAACCCCTAATAAATAGCCTTACCATCTCAGCCTCGGTGGGATCAAGATAGTATCATGACGAGACAACTCTGTAAATCTCACCTGATACTCAATTATAGTCATGTGTTCCTACTGAAGATGCTCAAGCTGGCCTCTCAACTCCTCCTTCCTGGTGTAAGGATATACCTCTTAAGGAATAACTACGAAAGTGAACCCAAGTAAGAGAAGGTGAACTTGCTGGTCTGCCCAACTCCTAAGTCAGCCACTATCTCTTGAAAGCTCCTCTAAACAAAACTATAGTAAAGTCCACCCATTGGACTCTACCAAGCCCAAGTTGCGAAGCATCTTGTGATATCTGTCTAGAAATTATTGGACATCCTCTCAAGCATCACCCTCAAAGTGTGGAGTAAATAACCTTTGAAACCTATCCATCCTTGTTTGCTCATCTGATGATATAGTAGGCATAACCACGTGTCTAGCAGCTACAATAAGATACTCTAGAGTACGAGTAGAAGAGGTCTGAACTTTCCCGCTATCCAGAGATGTAGCTGGGGCCACTAGAACCACTTCAACCTAAGTCAAAGCATTAATAAAACTTACCATCTTGGCCATGGCCTCCTAGAATACTGGTGCAACGACAAAACCCTCTAGGTGCTGAGTGGGGACTAGGGCCTCAACATAATCATTGATAAACTAATCATCTGCCTGATCCGTAGGAGGATCCACTGATACTTCCCTAGTATGCTGCTGGGCCCTTGCGGGTGCTCTGCCCCTAGCCGACTCTATGTGTCAGCTAGGGGACTGAGGCCTCAACATAATCATTGATAAACTAATCATCTACCTGATCCGTAGGAGGATCCACTGATACTTCCCTAGTATGCTCCTGGGCCCTTGCGGGTGCTCTGCCCCTAGCCGACTCTATGTGTCCTCTGGTGGGAGCCTTAGCCCTACCTCGGGTCCTACCCCTCGCGGCAACAGCTGGAGGTAATGTCTCTCCATCACCTGCCACTACTAAAGCAAGCATTCGCACCATCTGTAATAGAGTAGAAGAGAGAATTCAGGCTCAGACAATAATCCATGCACGGCAAGGAATCAAGAAAAGGGAAGTTTCCCTAAAGCCCTATAGCTCTCGCAAATAGATATTGACGTCCTTGTATCGATCCATAGGACTCTATTAGGTCTGCTCATAAATTATGGGATCCTTAGAACCTAGAGTTCTGATACCAACTTATCATGACTCAAAAGCCCACCAAAGGCTGTGATGGCACCTAACTCGCACGCTAGGCAAGCCAACACTCAACAAAATTCAATTATTAAGCCATTCCTATTCATGATATAAATAGAAAAGCGGAATATGACATAACTCAATATCAATAGTACATGAATCTCAGACAGGGTCTAAACACGATCACTAAGTGTCTCATAAACTCTCCCAAAATCGGGTGTCGCAGCATAGTAACGAGCATCTAGCAAGAGTAGGAAATCTCAATTAAGTACAAGGTCTGTATGGAAATGACAAAATACATAGGCATGTATAAACGTGTATGGAAGGGGGACTCTGTATGCTGTGAATCAAATCAAGTAAGCAGCTCACCACGAAGTCTCCTGATAGAACTCCCACTCTGCTGGGTGAATACTACCAAAACCAACATCGGAACCTGCACAAAATATGGGGAAGTGTAGTATGAGTACAAAATTACAGTACTCAATAAGTATCAAGTCTAGCCTCGAAGAAGTAGTGGCGAGAGGTCAATAGTGATACTTACTAATAGCTCAATAAGCATATGAAGTATAAATAACACATAGAATAACCATGATATCATCAATATAAGTCTTCCAGTAGAAACACAATAAAGCCGGTAATTTAAACATGCTTTTGACGAGCGCACAACACATACTTAAATATGCTCGCTAATCGAATATAGTATAATATAATATCATATCCACAGGGATTTGAATTAAACAATTTTTTTCGTAGTTTATAGCTTGATTTATATCCAAGATGATCAACAATTGAGATTTATGTGATTAAAACTAAATTTAACTAAGAGTCTAAACTATTGGCTAATGACAATTGCAACAAGAGTAAGCAAAGAAGATATCAATGGGAGAAAATAGGGGTTGATTGGATAGGTGCAAGATACTTGTCTGGGATTTAACTCTAGTTAATTCACTTCTAAGGTTCAAGTGAGTCTCTCGAATTTACTCTATTATTAGTTCGAATGTTCAGAAGAAACTCCTGTCTCGATTAACTCTCAATCTCACAATATGAACTAAGTTAAGCTCGGTGAAGATATGCAAGAATTCGTAGTGGATTGGTTTGTAAGAGAACCTCTTTCGATTATTCTCCTAACTAGGTCTAAACAATAATTCAACTAGCCTCTTTCGATTACTAAGAAGAATCAACGAATTCAACCAATAAGATAATGCAAAAAACATCACAAGTTACGCCTCTTTCGATTACATAAACATGCGAATATATATGCAACAATTAAAATACTCAAAACGATTCAATACATAAAAACTAGAGTTAATATCCACAAACAATTCTCAATACACCAAATCCATCAATCCCTAAAGAGAACTACTCCATGGATATGGAGTAATTCATCACAAATAAGTTTACGTTAAAAGAAAACATAAACGATCCAAACCCTTGTCTTGGGTGCGGATTGAATCATGAAATCCTTGTGCTCTTGCTTCTCCCACTTCTCCTTAGCCTCCTTAGGTATAAATTATGTCAAAAATCCTCAAATTGCCATTTTTCCATGTATATATACCAATTAGGGTCGGGCCCAAATGAAAACACCTTCTCCTACGCAAAATAGGATACTTTTCCTGAGTTGGACGTGCACGGCCGCTCACATGGATGGTATCATTTGAAAATTTGGGAAAACGTAAGACATGAAAGTTGTAGCCCCTTTAAATAGATTTCCAATGATATATTGTGGAACCCAAACAAATTTCTGAGAGAAACGTTATGTGTATTTTACTGGCCAATGCGCAGTATGCCTGCTCAATTCTTCGTTTCGTTCTTAAAGTGCACTATCATCCGTTGATCCCCGAACACGCTCCCAACTTAATCCATGGGCTTTTACTCAGAATTCAAAGCTCGTGAATAGCTGGAATTCATTCCATAACATCTACATAGATCGGAATCACTCTTACATGGCATAAAACATACAATTAGTGTAAAACACTAGCGATTAAAGCTCCAACTTAATTAAAGTGCAGTAAATTAGAGTGCAATAAGCGACTAAAACACATGATAAAGCCTACCATAAATACCCCACACTTAAACCATTTCTTTCCCTCGAGCAATCAAACCACGCTTTATATAGACACGACCTTTTTAAACAATTCTCGTAACTCATCATATCAAGAATATTTAAAATAGTCTAAGCACAATAGTGTAACATCCTAGCCTTAAGATTTGACTCAAAAGCACCACGTATTATTTATAACCTGCTTACTTACCCTAACATAGAGGTCAACAACATTACCTTTCCTTCATGAATCACGTTCCCTCACTACAAAAGAGAGTAGTTCCATACACCATAGAAATTAAGAACAATTAGGAACTCGAGATAGAAAGAATTCACTCACTCTCAGAAATAACATTCTCATGCCACAAAAGATGAACCATAGGCTTGCCCGTAGTGTACTACTCCACTAATTGAGTTCATTCAGTCAAGGATCAAGTAGGACTTTAATTGGTTGTAATGTAAGTTGTGGGACGGGTAAGATACATTTAGATATAAGAGTGACTACACCTCCCTAAGCACTTTAATACATACATTTCATTCAAAACCCTACACTTATGTCAAACCATACTCCACCTTTACATCAATATACATTAACTCCCAACTTCTTTAAGCATGATTTCATCAAGAGTTACCACTTATTAATGAGTAATTTTCACAACAATACAACTATATATTTTTATTTCTTTTTCAATTTAAGTGGCTCTTACTTTTTTCAAAACAGTGCACCTTTCTCCTCATTTCATTAGATCCACTCAAAAACCAACCCAATCACCCAACACTTCAACTTTTACAAAGTTCATACAATTTCAAGTGCTTACGAGAGGTAAATGGTTCAAATAGATGGTTAATTCAAACAAATGGGTAAGGCTTGTAATGTGGTTACCAAATAAACAGGATGACAGGCTCAACGGGGTTAACTACGATACATAACAATTTGGTAGGTACACGCATATCATTGGCTCAACAAAGGAATGCCTATATCCTTTCCAAGACTGAACAAAACTACTATTTCGCATTGCAAACACACGAGACAAGTTCTAGACATCAAATGCAATGCACAGAATCATACAAACCTCACACACACATGGAACATAACTCACTCAGGATTGATTTATCAAGATACTCTAGCTAAAGCAGTTAAGAAACGTTATTGATTTATCAAGATACTCTAGCTAAAGCAGTTAAACAAAGTTAAGATTATACAATTTAAGGTACTTATGCAAGAGTCAAAAACTGAGCCTAAGCGTCACAACTAAAGCACTTACTATTCTCAAGGCATAAAAAAGTTAAGAGAAGTTTCCTTAAATTCAATTCATAGCACAAGGTTTTCTACTCCTAAAAATAAAAGCTAACTATACCCGGTTCAAAACAAAACCCTTGGAAAAGAACCACGGTATAAAGAAAAACGAAGGTGGAATTAATACACTACCTAACAAAATAAAATCTTTTTGTCTTTTTCTTTCGACTTTAATCCCTCAAGAAACTTGTCGAATGATATCCATCGTCGGGAAAAATAAAAAAAATTAAAAAATTTATTGGTTTTCTAATTGTTTTTCTATCAAACTACTACAACCAACAAACAAAAACTAAGACTAATATACATACCACATACATATAAATATCCCCCACCCCCCACTTTATGTTGTGACATGTTCCCATAACACACAATTAAAAAGTATAAGGTAGAGGAAACTTCCATGAATCTCTAGTTGGGGTCTGAGTCAAAGTCGGGCTCCATTCTTCTTGCCCGAACTAGTGCACACATCCACGCAGACAGCTTCTTCTCAGTCTTCTTGGGGTACACCCTACACTTGTCTTTCTCAATCACAGGGACCTTCTCATTCGAGCTTTTCACTCTCCATTCTACACTCGCAGCTCGCTTCTCCTTTCTCCCCCCTATCTCCGCGTTCATCTCAAGAGTCACCGTCTCCTCACCACTCTAAGCATGAGCTTTCTATCATGTATATCTAAAATCGCTCTACCCGTTGCTACAAATGGTATTCCTATGATAAGGGGGACCTCTTTATTCTCCTACATCTTCACCACAGTGAAATATACATGAAAGACAAACTTATCTACCCGAACTAAGACATCTTCCACTATCTCCTCGGGTATTATAGTTGTTTGGTCTGCCAGCTGCAAAGATATTGGTGCAGGCCTTATCTCTCCAAGCTCATTCTCCAATTTCCTATAAATAGACAAAGGCATTAAATTAATTAAAGCACCAGAATCACACAAAGACTTATCAAAATTAAGAGTGCCTAATGAGCAAGGTATAGTAAAACTCCCTAGATCTCCACATTTTTGTGAGAGTTTGTTTTGTAAGATTGCACTGCAATGCTCTATGAGCTTGACCACTGATATCTCCTCAATCTTCCTTTTCTTTGTAAGAATATCCTTCAAGAACTTTTCATAAGCTGGCATTTGTGAGAGAACTTCCGTTAATGGCAAATTTACATTAACCTGTCTCAGCATGTCTAGAAATTTCTCAAACTACTTGTCTAGCTTTTCTCTATAGACCTTTTGGGGAAAAGGTAAAGCAGGCATGTGCTTGCTCTCTTCATTAATGTCCTCCCTTCTTGAAGTTTCCTCTTTTTTCTTTTTCTCAGCTCTCTTCTTGCCTTTCTTATTCTCAGTCGTTTTATCATCATCTTCAATTTTCAGCTCCTTCCCACTTTCTTTTTCAGGCGCAACTTCTTTTTGAACTGGAGTGGGATCATTCAACACTTGTCCACTTCGCAAGGTCACAATATTTACCATTTCTTTGGGATTCTTTTTAGTATCAGCTGGCAGAGTACCTAAGATTCTCTCAGATAATATAGTTGCAATTTGTCCTACTTGTCTCTCCAAGTTACGCAAAGCTATCCCAAGTTCTTTGATAGCAGCACCATGAGCATTTATCCTCTCATACGTCTTGACAATAAAGGACTTCATTAGAAATTCTAACCCAAACTGAATTGGCTGTTGAGGCTGAAACTGTGGCCTCGGCTGATTCATGAAACCGGGAGCTCCTTATCCTTGAAATCTGGGATTGTTTTGTTGCCATGCATTTTTTATACCCCTAGGTGAACTCCATGAAAAACCGGGGTGCTTCTGACCCATTGCATTGAAGTTATAATTCCCAACATCATTACCTTCCTCAATTGAGGCTTGACACTCATGAGTAGGGTGTCGTGTTCTACATATATCACAAGCTGCGTGATTCTCACTCTGTATTGATGCTAAGGTCAGCTTCCTTATCTCTTTTGCCATGGCATCAAGTTGTACCTGCTCAGATGTGTTAGCATCAACTTGGTGAACACCAATTGATCTTCTTCTTTTCAGCAATCTCAGAGGGCCACTGATTTGCGTCTTAAGATAACTTATTTTGAATTGTGACTATCTTCTCTGGAGTCTTTTTCATCAACGGGCCTCTAGCTGCATTGCTCAATGTTCTGCGTGAGGCTGGTGTCAATCCATCCCAAAAATCCTGAAGTTGCATCCAGAGTCCAATCCCGCTATGTTGACACTTTCGCACTATGTCCTTAAACCTCTCCCAAGCTTTAAACACAGTTTCAGTCTCGTTCTGACAAAAGTTATTCATTTCTCTTCAAAACTTGCCTGTCTTAGCTGATGAGAAGTATTTGTCAAGAACTTCTCTGGTCATCTCATCCCAAGTTCTAATCGACCCATTAGGCAAGCTTCGAAGCCAGTGCTTTGCATCATATTTGAGAGTGAAAGGTAATGCCCTTAAGTAAACTGTATCTTGTGACACACCATTGTATTGAAAGGTGTTCATAATCTCCTCGAAGTTCATCAGATGATTTTTTGGATATTTGTTCATCTTTCCTCTTGAAACACATATGTTTTGAAGAGTTTGGAGCAACCCTTGCTTCAGCTCAAAATTGTTAGCTGCAACTGGAGGTGGTCTCATACTTGATAAGCCTTGGTTGTAGACCGGTCTAGCATAATCGCCAAGTGGTCTCCCAGCACCGGAGCTAAGTTTCCGAATTGGTCTGCACCCAAAGGTTTATTCTGAACAATTCTCCGAGCCCCCTCCTCCTCAAAAACAAGTTGTGCATTTCGAAGAGCTGTCTTCCCAGCATCTCGTGTAGCTTTTTCTCTTTGCTGGGCTTCCTCTCTTGCAGCCAAATCAACAGTATCATCATCTCCCACCATAATTTCTTGGGTTGAGGATTGCTCAACCTTCTCTGTATTCTCGGGGAGATTTCTTTCCTTCCTCAATTGTCGCAGTTGTTTCTAGATTTCTGGTTCGTAAGGTAGCACTTCCTTCCCAGAGGATCGATTCATACACAGATCTATCCTGTAGCAAGTGCACAATCAAGTAACACCAAACGTA
Organism: Nicotiana otophora; assembly: GCA_000715115.1. Lineage (NCBI taxonomy): Eukaryota > Viridiplantae > Streptophyta > Magnoliopsida > Solanales > Solanaceae > Nicotiana > Nicotiana otophora. The sequence continues at coordinate 102,279 of AWOL01S0011567.1, forward strand.
AAAAGAGAAACAAAAATAAAATAAAAAGAAAACAAATCCTGAATTAGCATTGCAAACTATTTCCAACACTATTGATAGCCAATCCCCGGCAACTGCGCCAAATTTGACGAGCGCAAAATACACACAAATATGCTCGCTAGTCGAATATAGTATAATATAATATCGTATCCACAAGGATTGGAGTTAAACAATATTTTCGTAGTTTATAGCTTGATTGCTATCCAAGATGATCAACAATTAAGATTTATGTGATTAAAACTAAAATTAACTAAGAGTCTAAACTATTGGCTAATGAAAATTGCAACAAGAGTAAGCAAAGAAGATACCAATGGGAGAAAATAGGTGTCGATTGGATAGGTGCAAGATACTTGTCTAGGACTTAATTCTAGTTAATTCACTTCTAAGGTTCAAGTGAGTCTCTCAAATTTACTCTATTATTAGTTCGAATGTTCAGAAGAAACTCCTGTCTCGATTAACTCTCAATCTCACAATATGAACTAAGTTAAGCTCGGTGAAGATATGCAAGAATTCGTAGTGGATTGGTTTGTAAGAGAACCTCTTTCGATTATTCTCCTAACTAGGTCTAAACAATAATTCAACTAGCCTCTTTCGATTACTAAGAAGAATCAACGAATTCAACCAATAAGATAATGCAAAAAACATCACAAGTTACGCCTCTTTCGATTACATAAACATGTGAATATATATACAACAATTAAAATACTCAAAACGATTCAATACATAAAAACTAGAGTTAATATCCATAAACCATTCTCAATACACCAAATCCATCAATCCCTAAAGAGAACTACTCGATAGATATGGAGTAATTCATCACAAATAAGTTTAAGTTAAAAGAAAACATAAACGATCCAAACCCTTTAAGTTAAAAGATAACATAAACGATCCAAACCCTTGTCTTGAGTGAGGATTGAATCATGCAATCCTTGTGCTCTTGCTTCTCCCACTTCTCCTTATCTTCATTAGGTATATATTATATCAAAAGTCCTCAAAATACCCCTTTTCCATGTATATATACCAAGTAGGGTCGGGCCCAAACGAAAACACCTTCTCCTATGCGAAATAGGACACTTTTTCGAAGTTGTACGTGAGCGGCCGCGCACCTGGATGGTATTAGTTGGGAATTTGGGACAACATAATACATGAAAGTTGTATCCCTTTTAAATAGATTTCCAATGATATATTGTGGTGCCCAAATGGATTTCTGAGCGAAAAGTTTTGTGAATTTTACTGGCTAATGCGCAATATGCCTGCTCGATTCTTCGTTTTGTTCTTAAAGTGCTTTATAATCCGTTGATCCTCGAACATGATTCTAACTTACTCCTTGGGCTCTTACTCAGACTTCAAAGCTCTCGAATAGCTTAAATTCATTCTATAATATCTACATAGATCGGAATCACTCCTACAAGGCATAAAACATATAATTTGTGCAAAACACTAGCGATTAAAGCCCCAACTCAATTAAAGTGCAATAAGCGACTAAAACACAAGGCTATAGCCTACCATCAGCTTTACAAACAGGAAATAGAACACAATATTAGTTATCTCAAATATAATAATATGAGTAAATAAACCGTGATATAAACATATAAGAGTCACTACTTGAGTCTAAGCTACCAATACATGCTCATAATCCAATACCAAATCTCATCGCATAAAACAATATATCTAACACTGTCCAAGTGTCCAAACTAGCACCATTATGAGTGCCTACGCTCACAGGGCCCAAAGTAACATGGGTAATCACCTGATGCCAAAGGGACGATACTATATCCAAGCCTCATTACAGCGTGGAACTCGATCCACTAATAATAATAATATCGTTGTGTGTGAAACTTAATCCCAACATAATAACATTGCGGCATGCAACCTGATCTACACAACATCATCAATAATCAATATCCGCAGATAATGTCTGTGGTTCCAAAATTCTCATTTATTCACAATATTCAACTTTCCAACTAATAAATATATGTATGAGGCAATATAATTAGAGGCACAGGATAATAATAATAGAAATACGGATAAAAGACTTATATGGCTAAAGATGGCTATGGCTAATTATGTAATTCAGTTCATCTCAACAATTCAATAAGCAATTTCATATTCAACAGTCTTATCCTAACATTTAACATGAATAGATTGAGCCATGTAACTACCCAATCATGAATTAATAAGCAAAGTATATGTCTACAGCTTAACAAAGAAACTCAATATGGCAAAATACTCATTTATTCCCAATCAAACAAGTCATAACTTTAAGCATGCTTCTAAACCACACTTACAAGTATAGCCATAGAATCAATGAAACATGAGTAATAAGTTCAAATAGCCCAGCAAGGCATAATTATAAGCCAAACCTTAAAGGATCTGGTCATAACCTTGCTACGCATATACGCTCGTCACCTCACATATACATGGCTCCTAATCAAGCAACAAGTAGAAAATAGATCACCTATGGAAAACAATTCCCTCTTACAAGGATAAACAATAAACTTACCTGATGTTTGGCATATTTCGATATGTGTTGACGTTACTTTACCCATGTTTTAACCTCTTCTTGATGTTATTTAATCTTTAAAACTCCCAACATGGTGTAATTATTGGATTGATGACTAATTAAGTTATGTGTGACGATTTAAGGTGTTCGGAGTGCAAAATATGAAGAAAA
>AWOL01S0011568.1:0-10969 GCA_000715115.1 Nicotiana otophora
CACATTTTATTTCATAATCCGCTTGGCAATAACCACAGGCTCCCAATTTCAACATAGGTCAGACTATTATCAATGTACCAATAGTAAGACAAATTGCAAAAGGTATAAAAATAAACACAAGGAAAATCACAACATCACATGAAAATTACCAACGCAATAACCCCACATCATCGCATATCATCCCTGATAATAGCCACCCTTATCTCTCCTATAGCCACCCTTATCACTCCTATAATAACCTCTCTTATCCCTCTGCCCTGACAATAGCAATAGCCACCCTTATCGCTCTTATAGCCACTCTTATCACTCCTATAATAGCCTCCCTTATCCCTCCGCCCTGACAATATCAATAGCCACCCTTATCGCTCTTATAGCCACCCTTATCTCTCCTATAGCCACCCTTATCGCTCCGCCCAGACAATATCCCAACACATATAACAACAGTAAAATGCCACCCGTATACCCACATAATATCAACAGTGAAATGCCACCCTTATATCCTCAAAATAATAACTCAAATAACACAACAATTTACATGAAATATTATCACGGCGACATAAATAAATCAATTCATATCACAATTTGTCCAATTGCCACAACCAATTTCAAAGATATAACAAAATCAATTAATTTCACAGCAAATAGCCCAAGGCTCCACACAATGTGTATAACACCTCAAAATAACAACAGAGATCGGAAATACTCAGTATAGGGCAACACCTTCATTAATCCAAATTCTTGATAATTAAATAACGCCTCGGTTTAAACTTATTTCATTAATTATTTGCAGATGAAAAATCCATAATATAATTATATTTAGGAAATATCAAATCACCAAACTCACGGAATTTACATAAATATTCAAGTAATAATCATATCAAATTGTCATATAAAAACAAATTCAACAAACAAGGATTCAACAAACAAGGATTGAGACATGTCAAATAGATGATTTAATAAATGCCAACAATTATCCAATTTACTACACAATAATGCCTAAGACTTTAACCCAATAAAATTTGCACATATAAGCCCGAGTACGTACTCGTCACCTCGCGCACACAGCTTTTCACATTTCACAAATGCATACAAGACTCGATGCCTAAGGGATAATTCCCCCACTCAAGGTTAGGCAGATACTTACTTTTTTTTGAAGTTAGGCCGATATTCCAAAATTGCCATCTTGCTTGAATTGACCTCCGGACAACTCAAATCCAAGTTGAAGTCTTGAAGAAATCCTCAAAATCGCCCAAGAACCGTGCTCCAAAAATCCAAAACGAAATGAAGGAAATGACCATTTTTTATCCTTAAGTTACTGCCCAAAAACACTATTCTAGTCGCTAAAAGTGTCAAATCTGGTCGCTAAAGGTGCGCACCAGAATTGTTTACACCAGCAGTTTTGTTTTCACTAAAAAGGATCTAACTCCATCATACGAATTCAGAATTCGACTATTCTTATTCCTATGAGTCACAAATAATAATACGAACCTACTCGTTTAATCGAAACTCAATTCGGAGCTCATTTGCTCAATGTGATACCAATTTTGCTTGTTAAACAATTAACTCATGTTTCGTGCTAAAAACCTAACCGCGACTTGATGGAATTGGACCAAACTTTTCAGATCACTCCTATAATTAATTATCAAAATTCCGAAAGTCTCGAAATCAAATTTCAATCTCTAGAACTAAAAATGGACCTTTGGATTATTACATGCTTATGCTAAAAACATCAAACTCTTCCAAAACTCTTCCCCGGCAGTCTGTAGTATATCAACCATAACTTCTTGTACTCAACTCTAACTGCCAAACGGTTTACATTTCTGGAAATTAGTTACAAATATCTACAACTTTTATGTTTTACTCATCGCCCATCTCCTTATAGATTGCGAGATATAATCTCCCAAAGTCAACCCTATGCAGCAGAAATTTCTGGTAATGCACACTGTTGTAGCCAAAATCTGCAGTACCAGCTTCAGTCAATCGATCATAACTTATTGTACAAATGTCCGAATGATTAATGGCTTATCATTATGGAAACTAGAATCAAAGGAATACAACTTTCATGTTTTGATAATTTCCGTATTCCTTATAAATTTCGAGATATAAGCTTCCAAAATTAGCTCTGTGCATCAAACTTTTCGCACATTGCTGTAAAAACATATCAGTAGTTAAAATTGATCTGAAACTACTCCGAAACTCACCCGAGGCCCTCGGGACCTCAACCCAATACACCAACAACTCCAGAAACATCATATGAACTTAGTGTAAACCTCAAATCACATAAAATAATGCTAAAACTATGAATCATATCCCAATTCAAGCTTAAGGAACTTAAGAATTTCCAACTTCTACATTTGATGTCGAAACCTATCAATTCAATTCCGATTGACCTCAAATTTTGCACACAAGTTATAAATAACATAACAGATCTATAAAAATTTTCAGAACTGGATTCCAACTCTGATATCAAAAAGTCAACTCCCCGGTCAAACTTCCCAAAAATTCAACTTTCGCCATTTCAAGCAAAATTTCACTACGGACTTCCAAATAAATTTTTCGGACACGCTCCTAAGTCCAAAATCACCACACGGAGCTATTGGAATCATCATAACTCCATTTCGGGGTCGTTTACGCATAATTCACCATCCGGTCAATTATTTTAACTTAAGCTTCCAAAACAAGAACTATTCTTTCAATTAAATCTTGAATTATCCGAAAACCAAACTTGACCACCCTCGCAAGTCATAATACACATTTCAAAGCTGCTCGAGACCTTAAGCATCCGAACGGAACGTAAATTCTTAAAACAAGTCGGGTCGTTACATCCTCCCCTCTTAAAACATACGTTCGTCCTCGAACGTGCGAAGAATTATTTTGAGGACATTAAATTTCTGAGTGTATTATTACACACATACTCGCGGGTGATTCTACATCCCCACAATTTAGCATGGGTCTGACAACACCATCTCAATTGAGATTATTTCTTTTATCCTCATTTATAAACTTTAAGGCCAACTTCTTACACTCTAATTAATTTCAAAAGGCCTTATTATCACATCAACACACGATATTAGTTTCAACCAGCTATAGCAACCCGTGCCTACGCACACATCAACGTATGCCCATAACCACATCTCTGGTCATAATAGTTGTTTATAATTAATTCCAGCATCCTCAATTAATCTCATATTAACTAAAATCTCATTTAAAAATTTCGTAACACTGACAGCAACACACGAGGCATGAAGACCTCATAATTATTTATCCGAATCAACGAGTCGCATTTAACATCATCTGAGCACTCACCTTATAGGCTAAAACGCAATATTTACAACACGACTATGGCTAAATATCTACAGAAACATATAAAAGAATTATCAAATAAGCCTAACATGCATGACTCCCCATTAATACTATAGTTCAAATTTAATTTCACAAGGGGAGAATTTAAAACACATTAATTTAACCACAAGAATCTCATCCTGATATAACTTCCACCGCGGTACGTAGCCCGAGTTAAACATATAAAATCACATTAAACCGCGAGGATCCCATCCTCAACTCTGACTCACAAGTACTTTGCATATTGTGCCAACTGAAATTTTCCAATTTTTTTATTTTTTATTTTTTAAATAAATTCTGTGAAACAATTTCACAACACATAATGAACCCCCATATCGGTAGGGCATATAATTCCTAAAATTGAAATTAATTATCCCGAAATTACATCAAACCCCATTGTACTGAGTAACANGACACGCTCCTAAGTCCAAAATCACCACACGGAGCTATTGGAATCATCATAACTCCATTTCGGGGTCGTTTACGCATAATTCACCATCCGGTCAATTATTTTAACTTAAGCTTCCAAAACAAGAACTATTCTTTCAATTAAATCTTGAATTATCCGAAAACCAAACTTGACCACCCTCGCAAGTCATAATACACATTTCAAAGCTGCTCGAGACCTTAAGCATCCGAACGGAACGTAAATTCTTAAAACAAGTCGGGTCGTTACATCCTCCCCTCTTAAAACATACGTTCGTCCTCGAACGTGCGAAGAATTATTTTGAGGACATTAAATTTCTGAGTGTATTATTACACACATACTCGCGGGTGATTCTACATCCCCACAATTTAGCATGGGTCTGACAACACCATCTCAATTGAGATTATTTCTTTTATCCTCATTTATAAACTTTAAGGCCAACTTCTTACACTCTAATTAATTTCAAAAGGCCTTATTATCACATCAACACACGATATTAGTTTCAACCAGCTATAGCAACCCGTGCCTACGCACACATCAACGTATGCCCATAACCACATCTCTGGTCATAATAGTTGTTTATAATTAATTCCAGCATCCTCAATTAATCTCATATTAACTAAAATCTCATTTAAAAATTTCGTAACACTGACAGCAACACACGAGGCATGAAGACCTCATAATTATTTATCCGAATCAACGAGTCGCATTTAACATCATCTGAGCACTCACCTTATAGGCTAAAACGCAATATTTACAACACGACTATGGCTAAATATCTACAGAAACATATAAAAGAATTATCAAATAAGCCTAACAGGCATGACTCCCCATTAATACTATAGTTCAAATTTAATTTCACAAGGGGAGAATTTAAAACACATTAATTTAACCACAAGAATCTCATCCTGATATAACTTCCACCGCGGTACGTAGCCCGAGTTAAACATATAAAATCACATTAAACCGCGAGGCATATTGTGCCAACTGAAATTTTCCAATTTTTTTATTTTTTATTTTTTAAATAAATTCTGTGAAACAATTTCACAACACATAATGAACCCCCATATCGGTAGGGCATATAATTCCTAAAATTGAAATTAATTATCCCGAAATTACATCAAACCCCATTGTACTGAGTAACAGAAAGTTACTTTTGGACTCATAGCCCTCAATAGTGTACAAAACAACATGATAGACACGGGCTAACACCATCAAATCTCCCAACAGGGATAAACACGTGAGTAAAGTACAAATTCACAAACTCACCATATAAGGAGCATGAAAGGAGCTTTCACCTTGATAATCAGAGTCAAATCAAAATAAGAATAGTGCTCCTCTATTATAAATTAAAGCATACTTATAAAGACACCATCTGGTGTATCGGCCTCAGCCAAATCATAGCAATTATATCAATGGGTCGGGCCTTCCCCTCTTGGGCGCCCTCTACCAGCCTGTCCTCCACCCCTAACTGGCTGTGCACGTGGAGTATTAGCTAGAATAAAGCATGTAGCCTGAGTATTCTGATGAAATCCACCTCTCCCAAATCTGAGACAATCTCTCATGATGTACCTAGTATCACCACACTGATAATAACCCCTTTGCGAGTTCGGCTGCTCATACTGAGTCTGTGCCGGATAATTAAAATAACCATTATAGGAACCTCGTGCCGATGATGCATTAAAAGAACTTACTGGAACACCCCGAGTATTCTGAATTTATTCCCATGACCTCGCTGATACTGAAATGTAGAATTATTAAGGACGCGGGAATATCGCAAGTCCCATCATCCCATACAAATCTCAGCTCTTAATCATATACAAGTTTCGAAGAACCTTTCAATACCACATAAATACATCTCAGGCCAAAATGGATATAACACATGACCCCGTAATCTGATCGTTGATAGTGGACTCCCCTCACTTGGCACAAAGTCATAGGACACAATCCGATGATCCATAATACTAACCTTCACCGCTCGTACGTCACTAGTCATAAGACACATCAAGCCATTTATTGGGCGCATGTCATCTAGTGACAGTCAAAATTGCTTCCTCGAGTGCCTTGACTACTAGTATGTACCTTTCACTAAATGGAAATCCCATATGAACTACATAGTCTCTAATACCACCAACTATCTTCGGATCTACATCCACCTCGTGACCCTACCATGATTGTGATGATTAGGCAATTAATTAAACCTTCTTAAGATCATACTTATTAACCAGATGTCAGAACCTGTTGCACCCCCATGTGCACAACTTAATGATCTCTCAATACTTCCGCATCCTCGATCTGGACGACACGTTGTAACAATGGTTGAGCAACCCCGGCTCCCTTATAACCCCTCTGTAGTATCACGAACTGTTGGCACATAGTTAATATCGAGTGCGCAATTTCATACATGAATGGATGCAAAAGAACATAAGATATATGCTTCAAGTTGAATAAATATCACACGATAAGAAATGAAAGAAGTGAAAATTTTTCCTGCTAGTTCTGTAGCCTCTCGAAGATAAATACAGACGTCTCCGTACCGATCCACAAGACTCTACTACACTCGTTCGTGACTCGTAGAACCTATGAACCTAGAGCTCTGATACCAACTTATCACGACCCAAAATCCCGCCACAGGCGTCGTGATGGCACTTAGTCTCTAACACTAGGTAAACCGATTTTATAACAATTCAAGCCATTTGTTTTTAGTTCAATACCAAAAACCAATAGCGGAAACAATTATGAAAACCTTCCAAGACTGGTAATACTGAGTCATGAACTCTAACTGAGTACATGAAATGATCTCAAAGATTGAATATTCAATATTGTTTGATTAATAATTAACAGTACAAAAAAATAAAAAGACTTCAAGGGACTTCAAGTGAAATGCCACCCTTATATCCTCAAAATAATAACTCAAATAACACAATTTACACGAAATATTATCACGCCAGCATAATAAAATCAATTCATATCATAATTTTCCCAATGGCCACAACCAATTCCAAAGATATAACAAAATTAATTAATTTCACAACAAATAGCTCAAGGCTCCACACAATGTATATAACACCTCAAAATAACAACAGAGATGGAAAATACTCAGTATAGGGCAACACCTTCACTAATCCAAATTTTTGATAATTATATAACTTCTCGGTTTAAACTTATTTTACTAATTATTTGCAGGTAAAAAATCCATAATATAATTATTTTCAGGAAATATAAAATCACCAAACTCACGGAATTTACATAAATGTTCAAGTAACAATCACATCAAATTGTCATGTAAAAATAAATTCAACAAACAAGGGTTGAGGCATGGAAAATAGATGATTTAATAAATGCCAATAATTATCCAATTTACTACACAATAATGCCTAAGACTTTAACCCAACATACAAGCTCGAGTACGTACTCGTCACCTCGCGTACACAGCTTTTCACATTTCACAAATGGCACATAAGACTCGATGCCTAAGGGGTAATTCCCCCACTCAAGGTTAGGCAAGATACTTACTTTTTTTGAAGTTAGGCCGATATTCCAAAATTGCCATCTTACTTGAATTGACCTCCGGACAGCTCAAATCCAAGTTGAAGTCTTGAAGAAATCCTCAAAATCGTCCAAGAACCATGCTCCAAACTCCAAAACGAAATGAAAGAAATGACCATTTTTTGTCCTTAAGTCTCTGTCAAAAAACCACTATTCTAGTCGCTAAAAGTTCAATCCAGTCGCTAAAAGTGTCAAATCTGGTCGCTAAAGGTGCGCACCAGAATTGTTTACACTAGCAGTTTTGTTTTAACTAAAAAGGCTCTAACTCCATCATACGAACTCGGAATATGACGATTCTTATTCCTATGAGTCACAAATAATAATATGAATCTACTCGTTCAATCGAAACTCAATTCGGAGCTCATTTGCTCAATGCGATATAAATTTTGCTCGTTAAATAATTAACTCATATTTCGCGCTAAAACCCCAACCGTGACTTGATGGAATTGGACCAAAACTTTCAGATCACTCCTATAATTAATTATCAAAATCCCGGAAGTCTCGAAATCAAATTTCAATCTCTAGAACTAAAAATGAACCTTTGGATCATTACATGCTTATGTTGAAAACATCAAACTCTTCCAAAACTCTTCCCCGACAGTCTGTAGTGTATCAACCATAACTTCTTGTAATCAACTCTAACTGCCAAACAGTTTAAATTTCTGCAAACTACTTACAAAGATCTACAACTTTCATGTTTTACTCATTGCCCAGCTCCTTATAGATAGCGATATATAATCTCCCAAAGTCAGCCCTGTGCAGCAGAAATTTCTGGCAATGCACACTGCTGTAGCCAAAATCTGCAGTATCAGCTTCAGTCAATTGATCATAACTTATTGTATAAATGTCCGAATAATGAATGGCTTATCATTCTGGAAACTATAATCAAAGGGATACAACTTTCATGTTTTGATAATTTCCAGATTCCTTATAGATTTCGAGATATAAGCTTTCAAAGTCAACTCTGTGCATCAAAAACTTCGCACATTGTTGTAAAAACAATCAGCAGTTAAAATTGATCTGAAACCACTCCGAAACTCACCCGAGGCCCTCAGGACCTCAACCCAGCACACCAAAAAGTAATAAAATATCATACGAACTTAGTTTAAACCTCAAATCACATAAAACAATGCTAAAACCACGAATCATATCCCAATTCAAGCTTAAGGAATTTAAGAATTTCCAACTTCTACATTCGATGCCGAAACCTATCAATTCAATTCCGATTGACCTCAAGTTTTGCACACAAGTCATAAATGACATAACAGATCTATGCAAATTTTTAGAACTCGATTCCGACTCCGATATCAAAAAGTCAACTCCACGGTCAAACTTCCCAAAAATTCAACTTTCGCCATTTCAAGCAAAATTTCACTACGGACTTCCAAATAAATTTTCCGGACACGCTCCTAAGTCCAAAATCACCATACGGAGATATTGAAAGCATCAAAACTCTATTTCGGAGTCGTTTACATATAATTCACCATCCGGTCAATTATTTCAACTTAAGATTCCAAAATAAGAACTGTTCTTTCAATTAAATCCTGAATCATCCGAAAACCAAACTTGAACACCCTCGCAAGTCATAATATACATTTCAAAGCTACTCGAGACCTTAAGCCACCGAACGGAATGTAAATTCTTAAAACGACAAGTCGAGCCGTTATACATTTTCTTTGTGTGGACCATGAACTAATATGCATTGGCCTTAATATAACTTAATATAGAAAATTAGTTTAGACCTAATCCATTGCATTGATATACTTCTACGAGTTTGTCACGACCCGAAATTCGCTAAAGGTCGTGATGGCGCCTAACACCGCCGTCAGGGAAGCCAACGGTGATCTAGCAACTCACTTGCTTTTTTTTTTTGTAATTGAAATCAAAACTTTCCTTAATTAAATCGTACGTAATAGATTCTTCAAAGTAAGTGAAAATATTTACACAACTACATCAACGAACAACCCGTAGGAATTCCCTAAAATCCGGTTTTACAAGTACATGAGCATTGTTTCTAAGGAGTACAATAATAATACAATAGTTGTCCCGAGTGTAATAAGACATAATAAAATAATTAGTACAGTGGAGACTCGGTGGACTGTGATGCGTATCCTGGAATGCAGCTCATATGAAGTCTCCTCAATAGGTGTGCCTATGCACCAAGGTGATCATCAATGAACATGTCAGATCCTGCACATTTAGTGCAGAAGTGCAACATGAATAAGTAAATCAACGCGTATCCAGTAAGTATCTAGACTAACCCTGCAGAAATAGTGACGAAGGGTTGACATCGACACTTACTAGAGGTCCAAATAAATAAAATGATAGTTCATAATAGACATAAAGTGTACAGCTATAGCGAAGTAAATCTGAAATCTAATAATTTTCCAATTTATTCCCTTTAAAGCATAATTTTTCCAATCTTGTATTCTTCCTTAATATCTCATAACATGCCAAGTATCAATACCAAATAAATAAGAAATATCATAAAATGTTGGGCATCAGTGAAAAGACTAGCTTGTGAATATTCAGGCTACTAGCGATATAACGCACGATACTGGCGAGGTCATTCGGCCCGATTCAGAATAAGTGTACACTGCCGAGGGACGTGCGACACGATCCATAGATGCATCTATATACTGTCGAGGCGTTCGGCCCGCTCCATAAGAAAAGGAAAGGAAATCACTGAATGACGAGACACATGTTTAAAATACAGCACATGAGCATCAATTGAATATAATTTTTACCATTTCTCAAATTACTCGGCCACAGCTCAAACTGTTAAGGCTTAGCCTAGTGTGCATATAATTACTTCTAAATCAATTTCAATTATAACTTTAATTAATTAAGCCAGCAGAATAGGTTCAAATAATTTAAATATTACATGATAAGATCCTAAGCCTATCCGGACATAACATGTTGTAGCTACGTACGGACTCCCGTCACCTCGTGCGTACGTAGAACTCACAACTAGTTGCACATAACAATAAATATTACCTAGGGGGTAGTTTCCCCTTCACAAGGTTAGACAGGAGACCTACCTCGCTTCGAAGTTCCATAACCAACTCCAAAGCCTCTCTAACACCTCAAACCAAAGCATGTCGATCCAAAACTATTCAAACAATGTGAAACCCAATCAAAATATATTCTAATATCCATAATTAATCAATTTAAACAATTTTCAAATCCGCTCGAAAAGTTGATAAAGCTAACCCTCAGACCCACGTGCCCGGATTTCGAAAATTTTCTAAGATAAACTTTACCCATGAAACCACGAACTCAAATATATGATTTATTCCTAATTCCATGTCCAAAATCGTGGTCAAAATTCAAAATTATAAATTCTAGGTCTTCTACCAAAATATCACAATTTCCCTAAATTTTCCTCCTTAAATCCACATATAGACCTTACATTAAGCTCACAACAAGTGGAACATTACTTACCTTGTGTTACATGATGAAAATCCCTCAAAATCAACCAAGAACCGAGCACCAAAAATCCCAAATGAAAATGACGAAATGACCAAGTTCGATCCCATTATGTTCTGCCCAGTTTCTGCTTCTGCGGATATATTTGCGCATCTGCGACCTCGCTTTTGTTAGCCAAAATATGCATCTGCGGAGTACACTGCCCAGTTGAGACCTCACATC
>AWOL01S0011569.1:16929-27538 GCA_000715115.1 Nicotiana otophora
CTAAGACATTGGAGATACCAGAGTAGAAGTAGGAACACTTCACTGTGGACATTGTAGTAGGCTTACCGCAGACTTTGAGAAGTATGACGATTTATAGGTTATTATGGACCGGTTGACTAATTCCGTACACTTCATTCCGATAATGAAATCCTATTCTTCAGAGCGGTCGGCTCATATTTACATCTAGGATATTTTCCGCCTGCATGGTGTGCCCATTCCATCATTTCTAACTGTATCACGCAGTTCACATCACACTCTTGGAGAGATGTGTTATGTGAGTTGGGCATGCGAGTCGAGCTGAGAACAGTATTTCATCCTCAGACAGACAAATAGTTTGAGCCTATTATTCAGATTTTGGATGACATATTGCGAGAATGCCCAATGGATATCGAGGGTTAATGGGGCCAGTTCTTACCTTTAGTGAAGTTTGCCTACAACAACAGCTATCAATCAAGCATCCAGATGGCTTGGTGCGATGCCTTTATGGGAAGCGATGTTATTCTCTGGTAGGTTGGTTTGAGCTTGGCGAGGCAAGATTGCTTTGCATAAATTTGGTTCGTGATGCTTGGAAAAGGTTAAGGTTATTCAGGAGCGACTTTGTATAGCTCAGTCCAAGCAAAAGCGTTATGCGGACCGGAAGGTTCGAGATATGGCATACATGGAGGGTGAGAAGGATCGTATGTGAGTTTTGCCTATGAAGGCAAGATGTAATTTGGGAATAAGGGAAATTTGAGCCCGAGATTTATCAGCCCGTTTGAGATCTTGGAGAGTGTAGGTGAAGTTTCTTATAGGCTCGCATTGCCTCCTAGCCTAGAAGGGATACATCTGGTATTTCATGTTCTATTCTTCGAAATTACCATGAGGATAGGTCACATGTTTTGGACTTCAGCATAGTGCAACCTAATGAGAGTTTGACCTATGAGGAAAAGCCGGTGGCTATTGTAGACCGACAGGTTTGAATGTTGAGATCTAAGAGCTTTCCTTCTATGAAAGTGAATTGTAGGGGTCGGCAGATTACGGAGGCTACGTGGGAGTGCGAGTCCAATATGAGAAATAGATACCCGCACCCTTTTACCGATCAAGGTATGTTTTTAGAGGTGGAGAATGTGACGACCAGATAGGTCATTTTGAGTACTCGCTCTCTTTTCTATCTTTTGAGACCTCCCGTAGCTTTATTTGATGATATATGACTTGCATGTGTGGTACGTGTCATTTTTCGGGAAGTTTATATGTTAAATGTAAAGAAACGATAGTTTTTGGCTTTAAAAACAACTAGAGTTTACCATGGTCATTATTTTATGTAAATGACCTCAGATAGGTGTTTTGACGATTTTGAGAGGTTTGTATGATGTTTTTAGACTTGTATGAATGTTTGTCGGGGTCTCGAGTGACCCGAGGTTGTTTCGACGCATTGTGCGAAAAATTGGAAAATTGAGTTTCAAAGTTGAAACTCTTGTGTTTTGATGATAGATGCTTGATATTTGGTATTATTTTAATGATTTGACATAGCTAGAGAGGTTTTATGATGATAATACACTTGTGTAAATGTTCGGATTAGAGCCTGAGGGGCTCGGGTGAGCTTCAGATGTGTTTTGGAAGGTTTGGATAGTTGATGCAAGAATTTTCTGGTGTTCATCTACAGGTTCTACAAGTCTTGAATTTGTGAGGACCTGATTGCAATTGAAAGCCTTGCATTTGTGATGTCAAGATCGTATATACGAAGGGGGATTGAGGGCTTAGACTTTGCTTTTGTGGATGGCCTAGAGACGATGGTAAGGTGAATCATTGGTATGGAAGGTGGTTTTAGGTGAAGAAATTCCATTGAAGGAGGTTGTTGAAAGATATTCACGTTAGATGTTTGATAAAAAGTCTAAATGACTTAAAGTATAGAAATCAAAAAAATATTGGTACAAATGTGTTGCATTGTTGTAGATTAAAGTTGTTTAGTGTGGGGGACGATCGTAGTACTATTAAGCGGCGCATTTTGGGTATGTTGGCTAAACTACTCTCTTAGAATTGAATTACATGATGTTTCCGCAAGTTTCAAGTATGGTTGGCACAAGAGCCTAATAAATTCGACTATTCCGAATGAACCTTGTGTGGAAAGAAAAAATATATATATATATATGCGTGTGTGTGTGTGAGTGTGTGTGTGTGTGTTAAAAATGTGTTTCGGATGCTCTTAACGTATTAAGTTATCCTTTGGGAACGTGTTCAAAGTATGATATGTGTATTAGAATGTTACGACTCTTAGTCATGTTTCAAATGAAAGTCCATTATGCTTAACTTGGAAAGAATACCCCATGCGTCCAAAACTTCTATTGCTCACATATATACTTAAGACCTGAATTTCGAATACTTATATTGTGGATAGTCTATAAAGATGCTTGAAAGTGTTAGAAGTGAGTTGAAATTGTGTATTGCCCTTTTTGGGAAAAGTATTTCAAGAATAAATGGTGTGTTACTCATCTATGATTTTAACTTGTGCTTCGATTGCCAATCATTTTACTCTATTTCTTGGAAAAGAATCTATTGTGTTTAAAGTCTTTATTTCTAATGAACTTAAAGTTGTGATTTCAAAAATATTATATACGTTGATATTAATGATAATGATACACGAGAGGAAAGAAATAGAAGTGGGGAACATTAAATAGGGCCACCTTGCCATGAATAAAGAAACTTGTGAATGGCCCAAAGAGCCAAGAAAATACTATAGTTATGAGTGGTTGGAAATACTAATTAAGATTTATACAATGTGAAAGATGATGAGGTGAATACATTTGTATTTATGTTACCTTGTGTGAGAAAACAAAAACAAATATTTTTGGGAGTATCATTAGCAAACCGAGGAAGAGTGGTTCATATGGCCCACGCTCGAAACTACACATGTCGGTGTAGGGGTGGATTGTGACTATTCCCCTAATTTGGGAGGAGATTGATATAAGTTATGAATTGGAAAGACAACCCACGCGGCATATGTGGGAAGTCGGCTTAGCCGATTGGGTGGAGATCGGACACCATGCTACGCACATAGTGGTACTACTCTTGGTAACACCTTTTGTTTGTATCATATGTCAAACCACATTGTCCGTGGGGAGATGGACTAGTCGATCGGGTATGATCAGACTTCGTGACAAAAACACAATGCTATATCGGTGCTAATGATCTCCCAACCAAAAATATATATTATTTTTGTATTTTGAAAATTGTGTTGTTTTAACTTGGCATTTGGATATCATTGATTGTTACTTGTTGCTTCCATGATGTTTCCGCTTTTTTCATTGGTGTTCTATTTCATAAGATGACATTAATCTTTATATACTAGTACTATTCCATATGTACTAACGTCCCTTTTGCAGGGGGCACTGCATCTTTAATGGATGTAGGTAGTTCATCATCGTGCGGACCTGAACCTCATTAGCAGTTATTCTATACTCAGCAGGTTTTGGTGAGCCCTACTCTATTCTAGGCTTTATGTCATTTGATGTTGTATTTTGTGCTTTGAGGTATAGCCGGGGCCTTATCGCCGACAATTCCATTCTACTCTTCCATTGCACTTATAGGCTTCGTAGATATAGTGTGGGTGGTGCTTGATGTTTGGAGTTGAACTAGAAGTGTTGGTATTTTGGCAAACATATTTTTCATCATATATATAAACTTTTAATATTTTTGAAATCGTAAATGAATCTCCTTTGAATAATGGAAAAAGAATATGGAACACTTGACTCTTCTCTTGTCTATCACTTGTACTGATTTTTATATTGTCAAAGGGCAAGTTTGGATAGAAGGCATCTTTCAGGTTTGACTAACCGGGGTATCTTGGTTGAGCGTCAGTCACGGTCCCCGTGGTCGGGGCATGACAAGCTTGTTACCAGAGCCTAAGGTTTTAAAGTGTCCTAGGATGTTTCGGAGGCGTGTCTAGTAGAGTCCTTCTTACCGGTGTATTGTTGACCACATCTAAAATTAGGAGGGTACTTGGGCATTTAGGAATGTCACCCTTCTTTGATACTCTAGATCGTGCGATAAAGCTCAAGATAGAAATTTAATTTCCAAGTTATGTCTCATTTTCCAGATGAGTAATCCACGAGTTCAAACCAGCAAGGAGGAGATGACCTCGCTGGAGAATCTGGGGGAGATTGCACAAGAGTTCGTTGGGAGAATGGGCCAAGCCATGGAGGGATTGGAAGAACTTGTTTCTAAGGTATGTACCTATGTTCCTACCAATGTCACCACACCATCGGATCGTGTGGTGAGAGCATTTAGGAAACGAAATAGGGGGACACCCACCCCGGCCAGCCCGACATGCGGGAAGGAACATTGACGTCATGTTGTGAGTATGCACAGCAGCANAGAGAATCTGGGGGAGATTGCACAAGAGTTCATTGGGAGAATGCGCCAAGTCGTGGAGGGATTGGAAGAACTTGTT
Source organism: Nicotiana otophora (assembly GCA_000715115.1). NCBI lineage: Eukaryota > Viridiplantae > Streptophyta > Magnoliopsida > Solanales > Solanaceae > Nicotiana > Nicotiana otophora. The sequence goes on from AWOL01S0011569.1 coordinate 21,356, forward strand.
TCTAAGGGATGTACCCATGTTCCTACCAATGTCACCACACCATCGGATCGTGTGGTGAGAGCATTTAGGAAACAAAATAGGGGGAACAAGAAGAATAAATGCCCTAGATTGGTACACCTACCCCGGTCAGCCCGATATGCAGGAAGGAACATTGACATCATGTTGTGAGTATGCACAGTAGCATGTTAGGGGTGGCAGGTTTGGTAAATTCTAAAGACCCACACCGCAAGCCAGTAGAGAAATTGTTACTTCCGCCATGGAGGCTCGGAGGGAGGATAAGGGGAAAGATTATGGTGTATGCAAAAAGTGTGAATATCAGGTTAGTGGGGCGAGTCAGTTTAGCAGACTTCGCCCCTGTTGTGTAAAGTGTGGGAGATGTCATTCGGGATTATGTCACTATGGTACCAATGTATGCTACGAGTGTGTTATGAGGGGTCACATTCAGAGAGATTGTCATTCGTCTTGTAGAGCATGGGTAGGGATGCGGCACAACCAACCAGTTCTCCAGCTACTACATCCACAACGCCTCCCCTAGTTGGAGGCACTATAGCGCCCGCAAGGCGTGGAGCAGCTAGGGGTGGTATCAAGAGCTCGGGAGGGCCCAACAAGTTTTATGCTATGAGGAGGCGTCAAATGTTGGAGGCTTATCCATATGTGGTTACAGGTATATTGACTATCCAATCTCAAGATGTATATGATCTTATTGACCCCATTTCCACTTTGTCATATGTCATTCCTTATGTAGCTATAGAATTTGGGACAGAACCGGAACAACTTTATGAGGCGATCTCTGTATCCACTCTTTGAACAAGACATATCATTTGTGAAGCCTATTTATCACAAATATCTTTCTTGCAACCTCTTGAGGAATCAATTTCTATAATGATTTCTTTGAATTGAGTCACAAACCCAGGTTAATAATTCCAACTTGCTTCCCTAAATTCTCCACTTGGGACTATACCTATTGAATTCCTTAGAGAACCTTCTGATCCAAATGGATAACGTCTACTCCCTTGTGCTTATGCATGCAACGTTGTAAAGTTTACCTATGTGGTATCAAGTACAATGTAAAGCAACCTAGTGTTGAGATCCTTCTTGAGACACTCTGTCTTTCCTGTGCATGTGACACCTATGGTTTGAATAGTCACTTTGCTCCCTTTGTGAATATAGTCATAGATCCTTTTCCCTATCAAAGTAACATAAAAGAATATCTAAATGCCTATTATATGTGTACACGTCAAGTGAGAGGGTCAATTGTTTACATTAAGTTACTCTGAAACATGGGATCCTCACAAATGCATCATAAGAATATCCATTGTTTACCCATCTTAGTATGACTTTTATGGCCACTTAGGACATTCCGCATTAAGTAGCTCACTTTTGTTCCTAGTATTGTAGTTTCCCATGACGTGGCATGACATTGCAGTTTGGGAGTTATTATAGCATAAATATGTCCAGCTCATAACAAATGTTCATTTTCTCTTTAAACCTTTGCAACATGTACTGATTATGTTCCTTAGTTAGTAAATCATTGAGTATGCCATTGTCCTGTGTGGAGGGTTTACTACCCTTAATGTCCCACATCCCATGGTGGATAGGAGTTATTTGTCTTTTTCCTCGGAGCATCATATTACCCATTAGAACCTTTCTAACCAATGCATGATTTAACCCCAATATTAAGATGTCCTAGGTACATGGTCTCACTCGTGAAAGGTTAGAATTAGATATTGCAGTTTATTAGGCACCTATCATGAACATATTTAGTTTAATGGTCAAGTTTATCGTATCTCTAGTCCTCTCATATAGGATCAACCATCGGGAAGGAATAAGTTGTCGTAATAATAATCCCAATAGTGACCAACCTCTTTTTCAGCCGGGTAGTCTTGGGCGTTGTTTTCATGTGTCAAATACTGTCAAGGGCATAACACAGCTTCATATATTTTTGAAATCACTAACATATTCATGGTGCAAGAATGTTCTCATTTTGAGTTAAACTGATTTTCCCCACACTCAAGGGCAACTGGTGTCACGTACTTGACTATTTCTCCTTAGAGCTTACTATTGTCGGGGCAAGGGACATATGGAATGGAACAATTGTTACTATCCCTTGCATAACTTGTCTCCTCCAAGAATAATTGATGCTAACGACTCGCCTATTTTACATCATAGGATCATGTACATGGTTTCCACATTATTTGTGTGTACTACTTAACTCTATGCCTCATTTGTCGAATCAATGATGACATCACAATAATTAATCATATTGGTAGTAACCTTCACATCCCTTAGGATATAACCGCCAGTAATGCTCTGCTCGGCACATTGATGAATTCCTGAACAATTCCAGCTCAATCTCGAACGTCATTGTTCCTCCTGATATTAAATCTACCGATAGTAGTGGGTATAGCCTGTCAAAGCGAAAGTATCATTCCATGATCGAACCAATTGGGTAAGAAATATATGGTCATATTGATTCTATCACATCCTAGAATAATGGTTGAAGGTCAACAGGGGTTTAGTTTGTGTCACGCCCTAAACTCGGGGAGCGCGATCGGCGCTCAACCGAGTGAACCCGGCCGAGCAAGCCTGTTAGATTTATTTCTACCCAAACTCATCCATGAATAAAGAGGAGATGTAATCCATTTAGGAAACATTGAAAAGCTTTCATTAGCAACTCTCATTTCATTTCCATTAGCAAACTTCATTCATAATTTCCAAAATATTACGAGTTTATAGGATTAATGAAAAACATGATTTCCAAATACCAACATTTCTAATTCAATTCCACACATTAAATACCACACACAACTTGTCCTCGGAGCCTCTAAGTACAACGAAAGAGAAATATGGAAATGCTGACAACAAGCCCCTGACTATACCTCAACCACAAAGTACATAAGAAACAAAAGATACATGACCCCGAAATGAAGTGGGGCTCACCAAGTTAGCTGAAGAGAGTGTACTGCTATCAGTGCTCAATACCGCCTGTTGTAGAACCACCTGCATCCATTAAACATGCAGCGCCCCCGGCAAAAGGGACGTTATTACCATCAAATAGCACTTGTATGTATAGCTAAAAGTCCTCTTTCAAAATAGAATGCCCATACAAGAAAAGGCAACACATAGAAACAACAAGTCGCAATCAACAATATCCAAATGTCCAGTTAAAACATAATAATTTTAGAAATACGAACTTCATATATAATATTTGGTTGGGAGATCATTATAACCGATATACCAATGTTCACAATACCATCCTTCACAATACCAATGTTCATAATAGCAATGTTAACAATACCAATACCACCATACTTTTAGCATGGAGTTCAATCACGACCCAATCGGCTAGGCCATCTCATTAGATACAACAACCACAATCACTCTCAATACCAATACCGCCGTACTTTTAGCACGCAGTCCGATCATGACCCGATCGGCTAGGCTGTCTCAATCCAGACACCAACCACAATCACAATTGGAATTACAATTTCCAGCACAATCACCACCATGTGTGCGACATGGTGTCCGATCACGACCCGATCGACTAGGCCGCCTCACCATAATACCGTGTGGATCGACATCATCCTTTTCTATAAATCATCTCACCTCAATTAAGGGAATAATTTTAGCACATCAATCTCATCCCAAATAAGGGGAATAATTACAACGCATTCCTACACTGACACGTGTAGTTTCAGGGTTAGGTTATTTCAACCTACCCTTCCTCGGTGACTATCGATACTCCCAAAACTATTTTTGATTTGCTTACAAAGGAAACAACAATATAAATGCATTTACCTCATAACCTTTCATACCGTATATAGCCTCATTGGCACTTTTAACACTTTCAACATCATTATTTCATTGGCCCTCTTGGCCATACATATGATTATTCATTCTTGGCACAATAGCCGTATTTCATATTCCATACTTTCATTTCTTCCCTTTCGTGGATCATCATCATAAATATCAACAAATAGAATATTTCGAAAATCACAACTTTAGGTTCACTAGTAATAAAGGCTTTAAACACAATGGATTTCATTCCAAGAAAATGGAGTAAAATGATTGGCAATCGAAGCACAAGTTAAAATCATAAACAAGTAACACATCATTTATTCTTGAAATACTTTTCCATCAAAAGGGTAATACACCATTTCAACTCTTGAATATATAAGAGTTCAAAACACATTGGAAATACTTACAAAGCATAGCATTAGATAAAATAGCCATATTTGGGCATGACTTGAGTACATAAGTTTTTAGGCAAATCTATTTTCGAAGTCAATTCGGAATAGTTAAATCAAAGCTCATTTCATAACCTTTCTCACATCATTTAATTTCATTGGCACCATTGGCCACAAGTATAACTTCTTGGCACAGTGGCCACAATTTGTATCACCAACTCACTTCTTTCACTTTTGAGCATCTTTATATATTATCAACAACAAGGCATTTCCCATCAAGACTTTAGGTACACATATGAGAAATTAAGGGTCTTAAACATATCAAGTTTTTCTCACACAATGTGGCATACTAGCTTTCATTTGATACACGAATCAAAGACATAACATTTTAATACGCAACCCATACTTTGAAACTTACGGGAACATTATTGAATTCGATTCCAAGAGAGAAAGTTTAGCCAACATATCTCACTTTGGGCTTTCCTTAAATTACTACAACGTTACGGAAATTCTAGCAATCCCAATCTATTTTGAGACATAAAAATATTGGACACAAATTAGGAAGCTATTAATGGTTTCAACTCATTTGAGCATTTTATCAAACATTAGGTGTGCAAATTTGGATACAAGGTTCTTCTACATGATTTCATTCACTCCTCAACCCAATCTTTACTTATTTTAGCTCAACAATCTTCCCACAAACCTTATTTGTACAATAATCATACTTTCCATCACCCATCTTTTACCCCAAACTCAAAATTAGAGACTAGGGTATGGAACCTTACCTCTTAGATGAAGATCATGTGATTAGCTTCCTTGATTCTTGGAGATTGGTGCAAGATTGGATGATTAGAATGTTAGGTTTACTCCTTCTCTCTCTAGATTTCTCTTACATCTCTCTAAAATATCAGGTTTAGCTCAAACAATGACTTAACCCCTCTATCTACCCGGACTTGGGGGTATTAAATGAGCTCCTACGTGCGCGGCCATGTACCTAGGCAAGTGGCCACGCATCTAGCCGCGCACCTGAGGTAGAAACTCTCAAATATGTGCTGCCATGCATCTGACACAAGTCGATAAATTGGCCATCACGTTGTGTAGAAATATCCAAATGATAAACAGTTTTATGCGTTGGAAATTAGACACAAAGAGCTTTAATTTGATAGGTAGATCACCACCTAAGTAATTATATTGAGGGAGTTCTATTCATTTTAAGTTGGGTCTTGTGCCAATTGAAATATCCTTTCCGCTTAATGCATCCAATTTGTTCCACACAAGTTCTTGCCATTCACAAAACTCCTTAGTATGTTCCAACACACCTTAAACATACATTATCATTTCAACATTATGTGGCTATATCCCATAGGTCTCCTTTAATACTCAAATATGTTATTCCCAAATACCATTGGCGCACTTTAAAATCATAAATCATTAGGAATGTTTTACGGGGCCTTAGAGTTTGGGTGTCCGACATAGAAATTTGGAGTTGAAGGAAGTGAATAGGTTATTCTCAAGATTTTCTCCTTTAAGATATTATGTGAATTGTTAATAAAGGTAAAGTAGGTTTAGTGCACATTGGGCCTTGTGGAATCTTGAAAGAAATAGGCCAAACTACGAGTATGATATTTCCCCATCATAGTCCTCTATGCACCCGGTGCTTCATGTGTCTACGTGAAATAGGGTAATTGGAAGACCTTTTGTCTATCGTTCAGGTGGAAGCTATTGAAGTTAATGTAGATAATTGGCTTGTGAGAAGTACCTTATGGTCATCCTTGTTAGATAAGTCCGAAAGTTGGGATTGCCTCCGTCAAAGTGCTATAGATAAGTCAGTGAGTCGAGAAGGTCGTCTCAAAGGCCGAGTATGTTGTGGAAAGGAAATATTCTCACTTGTTTGTAAAGCCAAATAGCTGTGGTTCAAAAGGTACTTTCTATGTGTTATGATTTAGTGCAGTTCATGTCAAAGTACCACTTCTGATAACGTAATGCCCATAATATT
>AWOL01S0011569.1:47453-59428 GCA_000715115.1 Nicotiana otophora
CTGATATGGAAGCTTGAGAGTTGTTATGGTAGAAACATGTCTAGCTCATAGCAAAGTGTTCATTATCTCTAACCAATACATAATTTCACCCCAATATTAGGATGTCCTAGCTATGTGGTTTCGCTCGTGAAAGGTTGAAATTATACGCTTTCAGATTTTGGCACATATGATGAGCATATTGATTTGAAAGACAAGTTTGTCGTATCTCTAGTCCTCTCATATAAGATCAACTACTGGCAAGGGATGAGCTGTCAGAATGATAATAATCTCGCAAGTGTTCAACTTCGTTTCAACCTCATGTGCTTGTGGCATATCTATTCTTTGTGTCAGTTAATGTTAAGAGCATAATGTAATTCCATGTATTTTGAAACCCATAGCACATTCAGGGTGCCAACATATTCTCATTTTGAGTTGAACTGATTTTTCCTACACTCCAGGAGGCGACTGGTGTCACGTACTTGGCTATTTCTCTTTGAGGCCTACTATTGCCGAACAAGGCATATATGGAATGAAACAATTGTTGTTGTCCTTTTCATGACTCATAGTCTTTCAAGAATAACGGATGCTAATGCCTTTATCCTCCCGACCATGCCTCCCATATGTCACATGTCTAAAATGATTCATTTCTTTTAAATCTCAGAATCATGAACATGGTCCCTACATTATCAATGCCTACTAGGCAACTCTATGCCTCATTTGTCGAAACAATGATGTCATCACAATGATTAACCATGTCAGCGTTAATGGTAGTAACCTTCATGTCTCTTAGGATATAACCTCTTAAAATGCCCTGCTCGGCACATTAATGGATTATTGAATAATTCCAGCCCAATCTTTAACCTTGTTGTTATTATTTATTGTAACCTATGGGGGTTGAAGTTTCAAACATGTCAAAGAAGAAGCATCATCCCGTGATCAAATATATTTGATAGGAAGTTTTATGGTCATATTCAAGATAGCACACCTTAGAGTAACTGTTGGAGGTCGCAAGGTTTAGTTTGGGTGTTTGGCATAGGGATTTAGTGTTGAAGAAAGTGAGCAGGTTATTCTCAAGATTTTCTGAATCAATATATTGGGTGAATTGTTAAGGAAGGTAAAGTTTGTGTAGTCACATTAGGCCTTATTGAATATTGAAGGAAATAGGCAAAACTATGAGTATGATCTTTTCCCATCGTTGTCCTCCATGCACTCGATGCATCATGTATCCAGGTTCCAGAAGGTTGTTGGAAATCCTTTGCCTATCGTTCCGGTGGAATCTATTGAAGGTGAAGTTAATGGGTAATTGGCTTATAAAACATACCTAGTTGTCATTCCTGTTTGATAAGTCCTGAAATTGATATCTACCTCTGTTAAAGTAAAGGAAGTATTCTCACTTACTTGTAAAACCAAATGGTTGTGGTTCAAAAGGTTAATTGCTATGTGTAATGATTAAATATGTGCAACTCATGTGTAGATACCACTTATGTTAATGTAACACCCTTAATGTTGAGATCAGTGTTATTGATATATACTGTGATGCTTTGTTGAGTTATGGATATGTTGCTAGGGTGGTTTTGCAATTCTCTGTAATGACCCAACCGGTCGTTTTGAGAGTTATAGGGGATCTCCCGAGATACCGTCTTATAGTACCACGATTCTAGGGGAGTTCTGAGCTGTTATCTTTCATTGATTGTATTCCTGTTAGATTTTCGTATTTATTGTTACTGTAATATTTCATTCTGTCTTATTTCATTATATTTATACCAGTAGGGCCCTGACCTGATCTCGTCACTACTCGACCGAGGTTAGGCTTGGGACTTACTGGGTACCGTTGTGGTGTACTCACACCATTTCCTTCACATGTTTTCCGTGTGCAGATCCATGTTCATCTTACCAGCCTTATAACTAGTTGTAGTTGCTGCCGCTTATTGGAGACTTCAAGATACATCTGCCCGCGCCCGAAGATCCTCGGAGACCCCCTATATCCCCATATGTTCATTTTTCTTTCCTTCAGTAGAAATGATGTATATAAGAGTTAAGACTTCTTAGCAGCTTGTGACTTGCGGGTTTCTGGGTTTTGGGAATGTTTTTGTACTTCTTTAGAGGTGATAATTGTATATGTTGAGTGGCATTCAGTTGCTTATTAGATATTTGTTACTGTTAGTAGTTAATGTTCATGATTTTGTTTCATTTTCGCAAAGTGGTAGGCTTAGCTAGTCGTAGAGACTAGGTGCCATCACGATGGTTCACGGAGGGAGAAATTGCGTCGTGACAAGTTGATATCAAAGTTCTAGGTTCATAGGAGTCGTGAGACACAAGTCGGTCAAGCAAACTTCCCAACACGCCAATAGCTATCTTGGACAGGCAGGTCAGAAGACTAAGGTCAAAGAACATTGCTTCAGTAAAGGTCCAGTGGAGGGGTTAGCCGGTCGAGGAGTCGACTTGGGAGACCGAGCGGAATATGCGCAACTGTTATCCTCATCTTTTCACGGCTTCAGGTATGTCTTTATGCTCTTTCGAGGACGAACGATTGTTTTTTAGAGGGGAAGGATATAACGTCCTGGCCGGTCATTTTGAGAGTTATAGCCCCGATCCCTTATTAATTATTTCCCCCTTATCTTATTCTGCTATTTTGCGTTACCGGGAGAGTTTGCATTGGTTTTAAAGTGAATTGAGACACTTAGTCTCTTATTGGGAAGCTTAAGTTTGGAAAGTCGACCGGATGTCGACTTATGTGTAACGATCTCGTATTTGACATTTTATGACTCCGTTAGCTTCGTAAGGTGATTTTGGGCTTAAGGGCATGTCCGGATAGTATTTTGGAGGTTTGTAGTAGATTTAGGCTTGAATTTGCGAAAGTTGGAATTTTGGCAATTTTTGTCGGCAGTGAAAATTTTAATATCGGGCCAGGAATGGAATTCCGGAAGTCGGAGTAGGTTCATTGTGTCATTATTGACTTGTGGGTAAAATTTGAGGTCATTCAGACGCGATTTGATAGGTTTCGATGTCGTTTGTAGATTTGGGAAATTTCAAAGTTCCTTAGGCTTGAATCCGCGCGTAATTCGTGTTTTTGATATTGTTTGACGTGATTTGAACGCTCGACTAAGTTCGTATGGTATGCAGGATTGGTTGGTATGTTTTTGTTGAGGTCCCGGGGGCCTCGGGTGAGTTTCGGGTGCTTAACGACATGATTTGGACTTAGGTGAAACTGCTGATGTTGATGTATCTAGTATCACCGCACCTGCACACTTTGGGCCGTAGGTGCGGAGCCGTAGAAGCGGCTATGGAACCGCAAAAGCGAAAATGGGAAGGAGGTCTAGGATCGCAGGTGTGAGTGCTGTTCCGCATTTGCGATTCCCGCATGTGCGAGTGAAGGAATCGCAAGAGCGGTCTGGGACTGCAGAAGCGGACAAAGGTCCGCAGGTGCGACCTCTTGATCGTAGATGCGGACAAGGTACTTTAAGTGAAAAGCCGCACCTACGATGGGAATATCGCAGGTGTGGAATTGCAGATGCGATCCTGAAAAGGCAGATTCGAGGGTTGAAATTTCATAACATAAAATTTGATTGAGAGCTCGGAGGAAGGCAATTTTTCGATAGACTTTCAGAGGAAATCAGTGGGTAACGATTCCTAATCCTATTTTGATCATATGTCATTAATCCATAGTTGTTTTCTTCATTAAATTGGGGAAAACTGAGTGAGGAAATTGGGGAATTGGGGGAAAAGTTCCCCAACCAAAAATCTGAGTTTTGAGTGGGAATTGGGCATCGGTTTTAGATGATTTTGGTACGAGTAAACTTGTGAGTGAATGGATGTTATTATTTGACATTTACCCTATTCCGAGACGTAGGCCCGGGGGAGACTTTTTGGGCATTTTTCTAATTTTTTGCCTTAGCTTTGACTTTGTTAGCTAGATTAGTTTCTTGTAGCTATATTTATGTTATGTAATTGATGTTGGCTAGATTTGGGCCACTCGGAGTCGGATATTCGTGGAAAGAGCATTGTGACGGATTGAGTTGAGCTTGGTTCGAGGTAAGTGTCTTGCCTAACCTTGTGTGGGGGAACCCCCCTTAGGATTGGTATTGTTGGATATGTGAGCATCGTGTACATGAGGTGATGAGTACGTACACGAGCTATTTGTTGTAAAACTCCTTTTTTCACTAAGTCATAACTTGTTTTCTCCTTATTTGAAACACACTAGCATATGCAACTATCCTGTTTAGACTTTAATAGCATGCCTACTTCTTTAACTGCTTATTTGAACTCTGTGCAACATGTTTAGTGAAATTTCCTACTTTCCTTGACTTGAACTTAGTCTAAATTGTAATATTTCTTGCTATAACTGTTATTTCGGTTGGTTGCGCTGCATATTTACTTTGGGACTACGGAACAGTATTCCGGGAGATCCCCCTGTACTCCATATTTACTTTGGGAATACGTAACGGTATTCTTGGAGATCCCCATGTACTGCATATTTACTTTGGGACTACGGAACGGTATTCCGGGAGATCCCCCTACTTAGAATATTTATTTTTGAACTACGGAACGCTATTCCGGGAGATTCCCCTGCACATTTACGTTTGGGACTACTAGATGGTATCTCGGGAGATATCACTATGTTCTGAACTGTTGTCTTTCATTGATTTTATTCCTATTAGATTTCCGTATTTATTTTTACTGCGATATTTCATTCTGTCTTATTTCATTATATTTATTCCAGTATGGCCCTGACCTGATCTCGTCACTACTCGACCGAGGTTAGGTTTGGCACTTACTGGGTACCATTGTGACTTGCGGGTTTCTGGGTTTTGGGAATGTTTTCGTACTTCTTCAGAGGTGATAATTGTATATGCTGAGTGGCATTCAGTTGATTATTAGATATTTGTTACTATTAGTAGTTAATGTTCATGCTTTTGTTTCATTTTTGCAAAGTATTAGGCTTACCTAGTCGTAGAGACTAGGTGCCGTCACGACGGTTCATGGAGGGAGAAATTGGGTCGTGACAATCTGTGACAGGTGGATAGGCCCCAATTATAGGGGAGACTCTAGCAAAAATTTTGGATATTTAGGGAGTTAGTCAAAAATTTAGAACTGTTGGTGTGTGTTATAGCAACTGAGTCACGTTGGGTGCTAATGGTGAATTGTTACCCTCATTCGAGGACGAATGCTCCTAAGCGGGGGAGAATGTAAGGCCCCATTAAAAATTTCCTAATGATTTATGATTTTAAAGTGAGCCAGCTGTATTTGAGGATAACGTATTCGAGTATTAAAGGAGACCTATGGGATAGGACCACATCACTTTGAAATGAAAATATATGTTTAAGGTGTGTTGGAACATAATAAGGAGTTTTGGGAATGGTAGGAATTTGTGTGGAACAAGTTGGATACATTAAGTGGAAAGGATGTCTCGATTAACACAAGACCCAACTTCAAACAAATAGAAATCCCTCAATATAAAGACTTAGGTTGTTATATACTTATCAAATTAAAGCCCTCTGAGTCTAATTTCTAACACTTTAAACCGTTCCTCATTTGCATATTTATTCAAGAAGTTATGAGCACATTACCAAAGGCTGGCAGAGGAGTGAACAACAGATGCGAAGTATCCGAGGCCGTATCCAAAAGAAGGGCTGGCAGTGAAGTGCTGCCATAGCATCCGGTGCAGCATCCNAGATCCCCCTGTACTCCATATTTACTTTGGGAATACGTAACGGTATTCTTGGAGATCCCCATGTACTGCATATTTACTTTGGGACTACGGAACGGTATTCCGGGAGATCCCCCTGTACTCCATATTTACTTTGGGACTACGGAACGGTATTCCGGGAGATCCCCCTACTTAGAATATTTATTTTTGAACTACGGAACGCTATTCCGGGAGATTCCCCTGCACATTTACGTTTGGGACTACTAGATGGTATCTCGGGAGATATCACTATGTTCTGAACTGTTGTCTTTCATTGATTTTATTCCTATTAGATTTCCGTATTTATTTTTACTGCGATATTTCATTCTGTCTTATTTCATTATATTTATTCCAGTATGGCCCTGACCTGATCTCGTCACTACTCGACCGAGGTTAGGTTTGGCACTTACTGGGTACCATTGTGACTTGCGGGTTTCTGGGTTTTGGGAATGTTTTCGTACTTCTTCAGAGGTGATAATTGTATATGCTGAGTGGCATTCAGTTGATTATTAGATATTTGTTACTATTAGTAGTTAATGTTCATGCTTTTGTTTCATTTTTGCAAAGTATTAGGCTTACCTAGTCGTAGAGACTAGGTGCCGTCACGACGGTTCATGGAGGGAGAAATTGGGTCGTGACAATCTGTGACAGGTGGATAGGCCCCAATTATAGGGGAGACTCTAGCAAAAATTTTGGATATTTAGGGAGTTAGTCAAAAATTTAGAACTGTTGGTGTGTGTTATAGCAACTGAGTCACGTTGGGTGCTAATGGTGAATTGTTACCCTCATTCGAGGACGAATGCTCCTAAGCGGGGGAGAATGTAAGGCCCCATTAAAAATTTCCTAATGATTTATGATTTTAAAGTGAGCCAGCTGTATTTGAGGATAACGTATTCGAGTATTAAAGGAGACCTATGGGATAGGACCACATCACTTTGAAATGAAAATATATGTTTAAGGTGTGTTGGAACATAATAAGGAGTTTTGGGAATGGTAGGAATTTGTGTGGAACAAGTTGGATACATTAAGTGGAAAGGATGTCTCGATTAACACAAGACCCAACTTCAAACAAATAGAAATCCCTCAATATAAAGACTTAGGTTGTGATATACCTATCAATTTAAAGCCCTCTGAGTCTAATTTCTAACGCTTCAAACTGTTCCTCATTTGGATATTTATACAAGTTATGAGCAAATTACCAAAGGCTGGAAGAAGAGTGAACAACGGATGCGAAGTATCCGAGGCCGTATCTGAAAGAAGGGCTGGCAGTGAAGTGCTGCCATAGCATCCGGTGCAGCATCCGAACCCCAGAAATCTGGGCCTATAACTATAATTTTGGGGTTCATTTTTCCCAGTTCACTTGGACATATTTTGGAGCTCTTCTCCACTCTCTCAAGACCACCAACTCCTCTCTTCTTGAAGTAAGCAGTCCCCATTATCTTGGTGTGAAATTCCAGCATTTCTACACTAGTATTGATGAAATCTACACATAAAATACTTAGATCTTCAAAACATTTCTTCAAGAACTCAAAGGAGGGTTTTGCAAGATTTCTTCCAAAAGGTAATCCTACACCCTTAGACTTACATGTATGGATATATTATGGGAGCATGAGTATGAATTAAGTATTAGAACTTATGGCATGGGGATTGGAAGGCATAAGTTCCCAATTTAACTACATAACCATTGTAGAGATTGAAAGGTCATTATTTGATGGAATTTTATTTGTTGGGTGTGGATGTATGGTCATATATGTTATGTTGGATGTTATGAATTGTTTAAGAATTATGGCGGGATAAATTGTTGGTAAATGGTAGTAGTTGGATGAACTAATTCTATGGTTAAGCGATGTAGATATTCTTGCCTACTAGGTGTTTGTTAAAATGCCTAAACGGCATAAACTATGGAAATTTTTACTAATGTTGTTCCCATTGGATGTTGTTATTGTAGATTTAAGTTTCTTAGTATAGTGGATCATTGTAGTATCATTAAGGGGCGATATGTTAGCTAAAATACTCTCTTAGAATTGAATAACAGGATGTTCCCGTAAGTTTCAAGTATGGTTGTCTCAAGTTCCTTATTCTACGTTACAAGATGTTCCCAATAAATTTTATTGTCCCGAATAAGCAAAGTGTCGAGAATTATGTATTCAAAACGTGTTAAGAACGTTCCTATCACATTATATTATCCTTTGGGAATGTGTTCAAGAATGATATGTGTATTAAAATGCTATGTCTTTGAGTCATGTTTCAAATGACGGCTATGATGCCAAATTGTGTGAGAAAATCTCAACATGCTTAAGACTCTTAATTTCTCATATGTATACCTAAAGTCTTGATTAGAAATGTCTTAGTGTTGATAACCTATAAAGGTGGTTGGCAGTGAAATAAGTGAATTGGGGATATAAAGCATGGCCAACGTGCCAAGAGTGAAAGTTATACTCATGGCCAATGGTTCCAATGAAATAAGATGATGTGAGTAAGATTATGAAATGAACTTTGATTCAACTGTTCCAAAATTGACTTCGNCAAGAATGATATGTGTATTAAAATGCTATGTCTTTGAGTCATGTTTCAAATGACGGCTATGATGCCAAATTGTGTGAGAAAATCTCAACATGCTTAAGACTCTTAATTTCTCATATGTATACCTAAAGTCTTGATTAGAAATGTCTTAGTGTTGATAACCTATAAAGGTGGTTGGCAGTGAAATAAGTGAATTGGGGATATAAAGCATGGCCAACGTGCCAAGAGTGAAAGTTATACTCATGGCCAATGGTTCCAATGAAATAAGATGATGTGAGTAAGATTATGAAATGAGCTTTGATTGAACTGTTCCAAAATTGACTTCGGAAATAGAATTTCCTAAAAGCTTATGAACACAAGTCATGCCCATATGTGGTTGTTTTAACAAATGGCATGCTTTGTAAGCATTTTCAATGTGTTTTGCTTACATATTCGTAAGTGAAAATCGTGCATTTCCCTTTTTGGGGAAATGTATTTCAAGTATAAATGGTGTGGTAGGTGTTGATTATTTTAACTTACGCATCAATTGCTAATTATTTAATTCCATTTCTCGGAAAGAGATCTATTGTGCTTAAATTGTTCATTTGTAATGAACTTAAAGTTGTGATTTCCGGAATATTATATATGTTGATATTTATGATGATGATGCATGATAGGGAAGAAATGAAAGTGTGGAATATCAAATACGGCTGCCGTGCCTTGAATAAAGAATCTTGTGAATGGGAAAAAGAGCCCAGGGAATATTGTTGTTGTTATTGGTTGAAAATACTAGTAGAGATTCATACAATGTGAAAGATAGTGAGGTAAATACATTTGTACCTATGTTACCTTTAGGTGCAAAAACAATAATAATATTTTTTAGAGTATCGATAGTCACCAAGGAAGGGGAGGTTGAAATAAGCTAACCCCGAAACTACACGTGCCGGTGTAGGAATGGATTGTGATTATTCCCCTTATTTGGGATGATATTGATGTGATAAATTATTCCCCTTAACTGGGATGAGATGATTGATAGAAAAGGATGATGCCGATCCACACGACATTGTGGTGAGATGGCCTAGCTGATCGGGTCGTGACCGGACACTATGCCGCACACATGGTGGTGATTGTGCAAGAAATTGTAATTACAATTGTGATTGTGGTTGATGTCTCTAATGAGATGGCCTAGCCGATCGGGCCGTGATCAGACTCCGTGCTAAATGTATGTTATTGGTATTGTGAATATTGGTATTGTCAATATTAATATTGTGAACATTGGTATTGTGAACAGTGGTATATCAGTGCTAAAAATCTCCCAACAAAAAAATAATATTATCATCATAATTTTATTATCACTTCGCAGTGTTATTTTCATATTTTGGAAATTATTATGTTTTAACTTGGCATTTGAATATCATTGGTTGTTGATTGTTGTTTCCATGGTTTTCCCTTTCTTACATTGACATTCTAATTTGAAAGAGGACATTTAGCTTTACATACTAGTACTATTCCATATGTACTAATGTCCTTTTTGCCGAAGGCGCTGCATCTTTAATGGATGCAGGTGGTTCTTTAGTGGGCAACTTTGGTCCTTGTTAGCAGTCACTCTCTATTCGGCAGATTTTGGTGAGCCCTACTCTATTCTGGGCCTGATGTCATTTGAGTTGTACATTTTGTTTTAATGTATAGTCGTGGCCTTATTGCTGGCATTTCCATATTACTCTTTTGTTGTACTTAGAGGCTCCGTAGACAAGTTGTGGGTGGTGTTTGATGTGTGGAATTGAACTAGAAATGTTGGTACTTGGAAAACATGTTTTTCATTATATATATAAACTTGTAATATTTTGGAAATTATAAATGAAGTTGCTAATTGAAATGAAATGGGAGTTGTTAATGAAATCTTTTCAGTGTTTGATTAATGGAGTGCATCTCCTCTTTATTCATGGATAAGTTTAGGTAGAAGGAAATCTAACAGGCTTGCATGGCCGGGTTCACTCGGTTGAGCGCCGGTCGCTCTCCCCGAGTTTGGGGCGTGACATAGTTTATGGTATATGTGTATCCTAAGAACGGTCTATGAAACGCACAGGTGTATTGTGTAAATAAATCCTATGAACGGTCTATGAAACACATAGGTGCATTGTGTATGAAATCCTATGAACGGTCTATGAAACGCATATCTGTATTGTGTGTGGAATCCTATGAACGTTCTATGTATAATATGATATATGAACTCTAAGGACGGTCTATGAAATGCATAGGGGTAAGATAAGAAAGGGCTATGGACGGTCTAGTAAGACGCATTGTACACAGACATTGTGTGCCATTATTATTGGCCTTGTTTGGACATGTTGTTTTAATTACTTTATATTATGTATTCCACGCATAGTTCATATGTCTAAGTTAATCCTAAAAGAAGTTTAAAACGATGTAAGTATAACGAGACTTGAAAATGTTAATCTATAGGATGTTTCGCAGTTTTTGATGCATTTCATATGTTTTTCTATCTGCCTTACATGTGAGTACTATTCCACATGTACTCACGTCCTTTTTGCCGGGGGTGCTGCATCTTTTAATGGATGCATGTATACTTCTACAGGATGATATGGATCTTTGATAGAAATCTTCTGCACAACAGATTATGGCGAGCCCGCTAAAATTTCAGTGGGCATTCGAGTGTAGTTGGTTTTATGTACTTCGGTATCTATTGGCATAGAAGCTTCATGTACACTGTGGGTCATGTAGTTTATTTTTGAGTTTCATCATGTATTTATGTTCACAGTATTTATAGCTATTCATAAAGCTATGTAACTATCATGACAAAAACATTTATGGGCCATTGAGCTAAATGTATTCAATATGAACGTCAAGATCTAATTATATTTTGATAAATCATGCATAAGTTATGATGAGACATTGATGTAACGTATGCTTGCTCGACTGGGTTCACTCGGTTGAGCGCCGGTCATGCTCCCCAAATTCGGGGCGTGACATTGTCGAAGCGGAGACCTTGAAGTCTCCGGAAAGATAACTGAGCGATCACTGGCGTCCGAAATGAGTAAATGTACCTGGATCGGCACAACAATGTGCAGAAGTATAGTATGAGTACACCACAATGGTACCCAATAAGTATCAAGCTTAACCTCGGTCGAGTAGTCATGAGTCCAATTCAAGACACCTACTAGGATAAGAAAAAAAACCTGAAATAAACAAATGATGAGAACAACAAGTAATCAAATACAGACAAATACATGTAAGACAAGAAGGAAGCATCAAGAATTGGTCAATCAACAAGCCTTTTTAACATAGAATGTACAACAAGAATCACACAATCAAGGTACCATAGCTCATATCCTCAGTTCAAAATCACAATCACAATATTTTCTTATACCACCGCGTGAGCCTTACATTTTGATATTTTTGAAAATATTTTTTCCGAAATAGCTACATGCACTTTAGCCCCCTTATGTCGCCGCGTGGCTTCATATAATTCCCCTACTAGCAACACGCACATAAATCCCACTTTATTCCGCCACATGCACATAAACCCCTTTCCTTATACCGCCACATGCTCATCAATATCACAACACAATAAAAACTCGCACCAAAAGTGACCAAAGTTTCCACAACATATAGCCCACGGCTCAACCACAATGTGAACAAGAATCTCAATAATAAAAAAAGAATAAGAATTACTCAATAAGGGAAGATATCTCATTATTCAACAACTTCAACCTCAATGTGATAATAGCATTCATAACATCAACTTCAGTAACTCAAAATGAAGGTATTTCCACAAAATGACAATTTC
>AWOL01S0011569.1:62849-73844 GCA_000715115.1 Nicotiana otophora
AAATCCAACTCTGGACGGCTCAAATCTAGCCAAAATAACTTAATACCATATATTCAAGCCATATGAAGTAATTCCGGATAATAAAGTTTCTATCTTTAAAGAAAATCAAAAATTCAACCCTAAGCCCGCACCTCGAAACTCGACCGGGCATATAAAATTCGAATACCCATTCCGCTACGAGTCCAACCATATAACACTTATCCAATTCTGTCCTCAAATCGACATTCTAACCACAATATAAGGTTTAGGAAAGTTTTTACAAAATCCCCCAATTTCTGCAACTCAAATCACTAATTAAATGATAAAAACAGTGATTGAATCATAAATAATAAAAAAAATATAAGTCAAAAACACTTAACTTGATCCAATCTTTGAAACTACCCTAAAATTAACCCAAAACCGAGCTCTCTAGCTCAAAATGTGGAAAATGAAATACAACCCTCGATATTCTCTATTTTTGCCCAGGCATTTCGCACATACGGGCCAATAGCTGCTTATGTGGATCTGTATCTACGAAAAACAATCGCAGGTGTGGCCCCTCACTAACTCAGTGAATTCCACTTTTGCGCACCAGCTTCTGCGGAAAATGACAGCACATGCGGTCCTAAGCCAACAAACCAAACTCTGATGCTACGGAAGAAATTCTCATATGCGGTTGCGCACCTGTGCAAGATCCACCGTACCTATGGCCCCAGCTCATCCAACCCCTTCTCGCATATGCGGCCAGTGGGCCACTTCTATGGTTCTGCACCTACGGCCCAATTATCGCTGGTGCGGTTGCACCAGACTCCAACATTCTTCAGCATTCCTTCAAAGTGCCCTTAGGTCCGAACTCAACCCGATACACACCTAGGGCCCCCAGGAACCCGTCCGAACATACCATCAAGTCCCAATATAAAACACGAACCTATTCAAGGCCTTAAATTACATCAAACAACATAAAATCTATGAATCACACCCCAATTCAAGTCTTTTAAACCAATGAACATTCAACTTCCAAAACTAATGCTGAATCATATCTAACCTACTTTGAATGAGCTTATATTTTGCATGCATATCCCAAATGATAAAACCAACCTACACCAACTACCGGAATCATAATCCGAGCCCGATATCAATAAAGTCAATCCTCGGTCAAACCTACTTCCAAACCTTCAACTTGCCAACATTCGCCAAAAAGCAACAAATCAACCTACAAAACGTCAAGTCAACATTATGACATATGCCTAAATCAAAAATTACCATACGAAGCTATTGAAACCATCAACACTCCAAACCGAGTCATCTACACAAAAGTCAAACTTCAGTCTACTCTTTCAACTTTAAGACTATGTGTTCCACTTCAATCTGAAACACACCCGAAATGAAACCAATTACCTTGATAAGTCACATAACCACAATTGAA
The DNA here is from genome assembly GCA_000715115.1 of Nicotiana otophora. Lineage (NCBI taxonomy): Eukaryota > Viridiplantae > Streptophyta > Magnoliopsida > Solanales > Solanaceae > Nicotiana > Nicotiana otophora. Next base: position 64,255 of record AWOL01S0011569.1, read on the forward strand.
CATAGTGGAGCAATAAATAGGGAATGGGGCTAAAATATTCAAAATGACCAGCCAGGACGTTACAGGAAGTATCCCGTATTTGTGAACTTCATATTTACCATTCATTTATGGGTCATCACGTATCTATATATTCTCTAGAAATTTTACTTCCTATGCTTCATGCATGTCTACTTTCATTATACATGATTTATTGGACCACTACTAAGTGTCGATGTCGACCCCTCGTCACTACTTCTTATGGTTAGACTAGATACTAACTAGGTACGTGTTGATTTATGTACTCATGTCACACTTTTGTACTAATTGTGCAGGTATTGAGACAGACACGTTTGGTGGTTATTTGGGCGCGTAAGTGCAGTTGCTGAGGAGACTTTGTGGTGAGCTGCTTTCTATGTACGATCCGCAGCACACAAAGTCCTTGATCTATCCATTTATTGTATTCTGTCTACTTCCAATTCCAGATAGTTGTTGTAGTAGTATCGTATATTCTGGTAGATGTTCATGCACTTGTGACACCGGGTTTTTGAGATTTAAATTTTTGCTCTTAATTGTATTTCGCTATGATTTTCTGGTTTATATTTTAACATTTTTCGAACTTTGAAAATAATAATATTTATATTATCTTTAAAACGAATGTTATCCACTCCTTATTTCTTTAATTGTTTCGAATAGCATTTTGGATTAAATATCAATGTGATGATTTAATTATTTGCTTGCCTAACGACAATGGTAGGCACCATAACGGTATATAGTGGGATTTGGATCGTGACATAAAACATATATGTTATTCTCATGTACTTTGTACGTTTGTTCAATTTCTCAAACCAATTGTTTCCCTTGAATTCTCAAAGTTAATTCGTATCGAACCATATATGTTTTATGTACAACTTTTTAATGGTAAGACAAGGGAGTTTTTTCATTTAGATGATGCTAGAGGTATTAATGAATATTATATTTACGGTTTTGACTTTGACTTTTAAGTGTTTGAAGAAGAAAATTTAACTAACAATACACAAGTTTTTTTGTTGTAAATATATCAATTATATATAATAATACATGGCAGAATTAATCAGATCGTCAAGGAATATTTGGTTACTCCGTAAAGATTGATTTTCTCTTATAAATTTAAGACATTATTCTCTCTTATAATTTTAAGACATTATCTATATTGCATATTTTATTTTTGATTTAAGATTGCGCGAAACGTGGATAAAAGTTTTTAGTATATATGAAAGAGGGCACTAGGAAAGTGAGGTGGCATCTCTCTTAAGCCAAACATATAGTATTTATCTTTTTTTCTCCTTTTATTGGGTATTCATTATTTTTTATTTAATATATTGTTTGAAAAATTCTATCTTCATAACTCACACCTCTTTATCTTTGTAACCTATATTTTAATAATCTCAATAATTCTCATGCATCTCATATCCCAAACCCCTAATTGTTTAATGTCATGACCCAAACTAATGGGCTGCGACGGGCATACCGTACCTTACTCAACCGAGTATCAACGCAACGTATCCTTCTTATTACATTATCATAGATAAATGGGCCAGAAGGCGTGTCATGATATAACCAAAGTAAACATGAGGGAATACCCTACATAAAATGACCCAACCTGATATAGAAATTTATACCTGTGACATACGGGCCTATAAGGCCAACGTGATCTATTATATAGTTTAAATATAGGCCGATAAGGCCATACAAATATCCGTACACATGCCATCTGTGTACAGGACTCTAAGAGTACATACTTATCATAAAGGTCGGGACTTACCCCGTCGTACCAACCAATACATGTACTAATCATACTGACCAAATAAGCAACTCTGGAGCAATGGAGTGCACCAACATCTTCCGTGGAGCTCATAGCCTACTTTGAGTACTCTCAACCTGTCTATCAGGACCTGCGGGCATGAGACATAGCATCCCCAGGCAAAAGGGACGTTAGTACAAATAATGTACCGAGTATGTAAGGAATGAAATTCAGTAAACAATAGACATGAGAGAAACATGGAGTAAAAGACACGACATAAAATTTTGAATAACTCTGTAAATGATGAAATACTCATAGTGTCATGCATATGCATATGAATGTCATGTCGTGCATAGGTACATGTGTTCATAACATCATCAAGCCTCTGAGGGCATCCCATCATATCATCTCGGCCACTGTGGGCAAATCATCAACATATACCAACTGATCAGGTGGTGGTCCGTATATAACGTCGTAACCTTGACCTATATCCCATATCCATATAATATACATATATACGCGTATATAACGCCATCTGGTCATGGGTCAATGTACATGTATAAATGTATGAAATGCATAAGAAATACGTTAATAAGATTTTCTCGGAATGCCATAAAAATCAATATACCTTTCGGCTAAACTTTATCAAATACGTATTTTTTTGAGACCCATGAACAGAATATATAATGATAATTCACATGGGGAATCAAAAATATAAACACCACTAGTATTTCTATGAATAGAGTTATTTATGAAAGTTGCGTATTTTGCTCATTTCATTTGTATTATTTGGATCATGCCAAAAAGAAAGAAGGGATAGCCTTAACATACCTGGAGTAAGGAAAATCCGTATGATACTTTTGAAAAAGGTCGCACCGTACTCCTTTAGAACCGCAAAAGTTTACATTGCTAAATATCGTTGGAATCATTTGGTTGCAAGAAGTCACGTTGTAGTATTTTTGCTAGCATCGATTGTAGGGTCATTGTGCTCAAAATATTAGAAATAAGTTTAGCATCTGATGGTAGGGTAATTGTATTCAAAATGCTAGAAATGAGTTTAGCATCTGATAGGGTCTTTGGTATTAAAAATGTTAGAAATGAGTTTAGCATCTGATGGTAGGGTCTTGTTATTGAAAATGTTAAGAATGAAGTGTTATATAATTACTTTGCCACCTAATCACATATGACTCAGAGTCATTTGTTAGGAAAGTGGCTTGATGCCACGTTTTGGGCTTAGTCTTTATCCAAAGACTTTAGTTAATCAACCACTAATTAATAATTATCTATTTAATTCCCCCATTAACTAATACTTAACAAATTATTCACATAATTAAGAATCATATCAAATTATTTAAAATACTACTCACTTTTAACACACCTTATACACCTTACTATTATGGTCATGTGGCATTCTTTATGGCACTAGTCCATAAATACCGGGTATTATAGCGCGGACCGTATTTTATCCCAAAATGTCAAACTTCGACAAAACTCATTTTCTTTGATTTGTTTACCCTCTAACCTTCACGAATTTACTTATCACTTGTTTGAAATAACATAATACTTATTACCTCAAAAATAATCTCATTTTCGAGAGTATATCAATTTACTCATGGTGTACTTTCATGTACGAAAACATGGGGTGTAACGTTTAATGAGTAGGCTTATGACAATTTATGGCAGTGTTCCCTTATATGGACCTATATTATATATCCAAGCTAACATGAAAGGGTTAAGCAAAGAAAGTAGAGGCTTGGAAGGAGGCGTGATCTGTCCAAAGCTCATCTGAACTAATAAGGCCGGGCAACAATTCTTCCAAGGGAGAAGCTACGCTCCATTGTTTTTGGCTTTGATAAATTGAATACAACCTTAGATGCTTGACATCTCTGTGTAATGATCCGACTGGTCGTTTTGACCATTTCTATTCAGTTCGGTTGTTCGAGGTCATGAGTAGCTTCATATGGTGTATTATCAGTTACATCTATCATGGGTTTTGGGTTGCGGGTGGTTCGGGAATGATTTGGAAGAATGATTCTCAACTAGGAAGATTTAAGTTGGAAGAGTTGACCAAGTTTGAATTTTGTGTATTTGATATTGGATCAGAGTTTTTATGGTTCCACTAGGTCCGGATGGTGATTTGGACTTGTACGGATGCCTCGGTTTGCATTTTGTTGTTTCTAGAAAGTTTTGGCTCATATTGGCGAAGGTTAGCAACTTGAAGGTTTAAAAGTTCACGAGTTTGACCGGGAGTTGACTTCGATTTTATCGGATTTGTATTGTTGCTCTAACAGTTGGAACATGTTTGTTATGTCATTTTCACTGGTGTGAAATGTTTGGTCAAATTCTGTATTGGTTCAGTTTCAATTCAACGCTTGGTTCGAAGTTTGAAGTCTATGAACTTAAGAGATTGATCTTGATTGATGATTCGTGATTTTCATGTTATTTTGTGTGATGGGAGGTCTCGAGTAGGTCCGTTGTATATTTTGGGACTTGTTGGTATTTTCGGATGGGGTTCCAAGGGGCTGGTGTGTGTTTTGAATTGATTTCGGAGGTGGCATGAGCTGCTGGTTTATCTTATTTTTTTTATGCTCCGGTTGAGCTTCGCGATTGCGGGAGCACATATGCGATAGTGATGGGTATTTCATCAGTTGGGTTCATTGTTCATCACATTCTCGAGGGAGCTATCACATTCGCAGATAAGGGAATTTAGGTTGGATAGACTTGTTCTTCGCATTCACATATGAGGTTTGCGATTGTCGCCTAGTGCACGCGTCACCCCAAAACAATAACACTTAGCCTAATGTGAGCATGGCATACACGTCACCTCATAATCAATACAAAATTGACTATATGGCCCAAGCTCAATCATTAACTGATCAAGTCTAAGATAATCACATCTCACAAAACTCTGTTAAACAGTGTTATACATATGAGGCACCAACAACATGTGAAGAATCAAATAAGAAAGTACTAAGACAAAGATATCATACACATACATAGCATCGTGACTGAGATTATGAGTGCAATTTAGCCAAATAGATCATCAACAGCAAGAACAGGCCCAATCATGTTTCAAACGAATAGCACATAGCCTAGACATGGTTTCAAACATGAATCATGGCCCAAATAACCTTACAAGTCGAGAAGACACAGATATAACAAGGCACAATAACAAAACAAATCTCATAATAGTCTAAAACCACCCCTAATCATGAATACCTCGGTCCATGCACCCATTGCGTCATATTAATATGACTCATGTAACATAGTTCCCAGGGTTAATTACCCTCAAATCCAAGATTATATATGCTACTTACCGCAAAACGCACGAGTCAATACTTCAAAAATTCCTTCCCACGCAAATCGGCCTCTGAACAATTCGAATCCAGTCACAAACAACTTAATATCATCAAATAATGTTGTAGAAAACAACTTCAAACAATAAAGCTTCGATCTTTATCAAAATCAAAACGTCAACCCGAAAATTCAACCCCGAGACCGCACCTTGGAATCTAATCAAACTCACAAACTCTGAACACCCATTCACTTGCAAGTTCAACCATACCAATTTCATCCAATTTCGACCTAAAATGGCTTTTAAATCCTAAATTTTAACTTTAGGAATTTTTTTACCAAAATCACCAATTTCTTCACTTTAATTAACCAATTAAATGGTAAAACAATGATAGAATCGTGGAATATAAACAAATTCGAGTAAAAAGTACTTACCCTAACCCAAATCGTGATAGAATCCCCTTCCAAATTGCCCAAAATCGAGCTCTCTAACTCAAAATGTGGTATAGTGACCAAACCCTTGAAATAGAGATGTTAAATAGTCTGCCCAGGCATACCCTTCGTGATCGCGAACATATCCTTGCGATCACAAAGAACAAACTTCCCGGTCCTCCAAAAGACTTTATGTGAACGTGAGCCCATAGTTGCAAACACAAAGTACAACACATTCTTGAACTACACGAGCAAGGAAACAACATTGCAGTTGTGAAGGCTTACTGTCTGACACCTAAGCTGAACTCACCCATCTACGTGAATGTGTCCGTCCACTCGTGATCAAGATGACCACTCCGATCCAATGCTTTGCAAATGCGTCACCACTTTGCGAACTCGAAGTGCATTTTGCCTGCCATCCATAATACTCTACGTGCTTGCGACTTACTCCTCGTGATCACTGTAATGACCCGGCCTGCCATTTTAAGTATTTTTCCTCTGATCCCCTATTTATTTTCTCCTCTATGTTGTATTATGGTTATGTGACTTTCTAGGGGTGTTTGGTTTATGTTCGGGTGAGTTTCAGAGTGAAATGGGAAACTTAGTCCCAAATATGATTTACTTTTGTTTAGACGACTCCGGAATGGAGTTCTGACTGTTCCAATAGCTCCAAATGGTGATTTTGAACTTAGTAGCATGTCCGAATGGTGATTTAGAGGTCCATATGTCGTTTTAGCTTGAATTGGCAAAATTTAGAAAGTTGAAGGTTTGGAATGTTGAGAAGTTTGACCGGGAGTTGAGTTTATAGATATTGGGGTCTGATTCCAATTATGGAAATTGGAATAGATCTGCCATGTCATTTATGAATTGTGTGCAAATGTTGAGGTCAATCGGAGTTATTTTGGTATGAATCAGCATTAGTTTTGGAAGTCAGATGTTCATAGTTTCAATAGGCTTGAATTAGGCTACGATTCGTAGAATTGATGTTGTTTGATGTGATTTTTGGCCTCTGGTAGTGTAAGGCCCCATTAAAATTTCCTAATGATTTAGGATTTTAAGGTGCACCAACAATATTTGGGAATAACGTGTTGGAGTATCAAAGGAAACCCATGGGATAGAACCACATCATTTTGAAATGAAAATATGTGTTTACGATGTGTTGGAACATACTAAGGAGTTTTGTGAATGGAAAGAATTTGTATGGAACAAGTTGGATACATTGCAAGGAAAGGATGTCTCAATTCGCACAACATCATACTTCAAATGCATGCTACTACCAAACTATAAAGACTTAGGAGGTTACATACCTATCAAATTAAAGCTCCTTGAGTCTAGTTACCAACGCATCAAACCGTTTGTCCTTTGGATATGTATACAGGAAGTTATTGCTATTGTACTGGACCTATGTCGTATGCACGGCCAGATGTGCGGCCGCACATATTTGGGAGTTTCTGCCTTGTGTGCATGGCTACTTGCCCAGGTGCGCGGTCGTGTGCGTAGCAGGCCATTAAATAACCCCAAGCCCGAGTAGAGAGAGGGGTTAAGTCATTTTTGAGCTAAAACCTGATATTTTGAGAGCGAGAGAGTGCCCTAGAGTGGAAGAGTGATCTTCAACAAATTGTCCTTCAATTCTAGCTCAAATATTTGAAGATTAACAAGGAAAACTCACTAGGTCTTCATCCTATAGGTAAGATTCTACACCCTAGCCCTAAATTTCGAAATTTATCTAAAAATGGGTACTTAGCAAGACAATTCTCGGGTATGGAAGTTTTTTATTTTGCATGCATATGTTATCAAAGGGAGTAGGAAGATTGTGAGCTAAAAATGGTAAAGAATGGGTTGTGGGATGATGTAATCCACCATAAAAGGACCTTGAAATCTTAATGCACACCTAGTGTTTGATAAAATGCTCAAACGAGCTAGAAGCATGATCATCTTCCTAATTTTGGTTCAACTTGTTATATTTCTAAAATACATTGAAGTTGCTACGAATTACGGAACATTTTCGAGTTTAAGGAAGCTCAATTGAGGTATGTTGGCTAAACTCTTCTCTTAGAATTGAATCCCATGGTGTTCGTGTAATTTGTGCAAGTCCCGAATTTATCATTATAAAATTGGCCATTCCGAATATGCTTGTGTTGAAAGATATATGTTCAATATGAATTCCAAATACTTTTATCATGTTATCTTATCATTTGAGGATGTGTTCAAACTATGGGATGTGTGTTGAAAATGTTAAGACTTCAAGTCAAGTACGAATGAAGGTTGTTAAGCCAAATTGTGTGAAAAGTCTCTATGTGCCTAAGATTCTTAGTTGCTCCCATGAGTATTTANAAAATATGTGTTTAAGATGTGTTGGAACATACTAAGGAGTTTTGTGAATGGAAAGAATTTGTATGGAACAAGTTGGATACATTGCAAGGAAAGGATGTCTCAATTCGCACAACATCATACTTCAAATGCATGCTACTACCAAACTATAAAGACTTAGGAGGTTACATACCTATCAAATTAAAGCTCCTTGAGTCTAGTTACCAACGCATCAAACCGTTCGTCCTTTGGATATGTATACAGGAAGTTATTGCTATTGTACTGGACCTATGTCATATGCATGGCCAGATGTGCGGCCGCACATATTTGGGAGTTTCTGCCTTGTGTGCATGGCTACTTGCCCAAGTGCGTGGTCGTGTGCGTAGGAGGCCATTAAATAACCCCAAGCCCGAGTAGAGAGAGGGATTAAGTCATTTTTGAGCTAAAACCTGATATTTTGAAAGTGAGAGAGTGCCCTAGAGTGGAAGAGTGATCTTCAACAAATTGTCCTTCAATTCTAGCTCAAATATTTGAAGATTAACAAGGAAAACTCACTAGGTCTTCATCCTATAGGTAAGATTCTACACCCTAGCCCTAAATTTCGAAATTTATCTAAAAATGGGTAATTAGCAAGATAATTCTCGGGTATGGAAGTTGTTTATTTTGCATGCATGTGTTATCAAAGGGTGTAGGAAGATTGTGAGCTAAAAATGGTAAAGAATGGGTTGTGGGATGATGTAATCCTACATAAAAGGACCTTGAAATCTTAATGCACGCCTAGTGTTTGATAAAATGCTCAAATGAGCTAGAACCATGATCATCTTCCTAATTTTGGTTCAACTTGTTATATTTCTAAAATACATTGAAGTTGCTAAGAATTCCGGAACATTTTCGAGTTTAAGGAAGCTCAAGTGAGGTATGTTGGCTAAACTCTTCTCTTAGAATTGAATCCCATGGTGTTCGTGTAATTTGTGCAAGTCCCGAATTTATCATTATAAAATTGGCCATTCCGAATATGCTTGTGTTGAAAGATATATGTTCAATATGAATTCCAAATACTTTTATCATGTTATCTTATCATTTGAGGATGTGTTCAAACTATGGGATGTGTGTTGAAAATGTTAAGACTTCAAGTCAAGTACGAATGAAGGTTGTTAAGCCAAATTGTGTGAAAAGTCTCTATGTGCCTAAGATTCTTAGTTGCTCCCATGAGTATTTAAAGTCTTGAATTGAAAAGCTTTGTAGTTGTTGATGACGATGATGACATTTGAAAGTGGAAAATGAATTGAATTATGGATTGTGGCCATGTTCCAAGAATGATATTATAATTGTGGCCACTAGTGCCAATGAAATGAAAAGATGTGAAAGAAGTATGGAATGAAATGACAGATATAAAAATGTTGATGTATCGAATAAGACAGCCTAGCTGATCGGGTCGTGATCGGATGCCATACCGCACACATGGTGGTGATTGTATTTGAAATTGTAATTAAAATTGTGATTGTGGTTGATATCTCTAATGAGTTGGCCTAGCCGACCGGGTCGTGATAGCACTCCGTGCAAAAAGTACGATGGTAGTGGTATTGAGAGTGATTATGGTTTACGTCTCTATTGGGATGGCCTAGCTGATAGGGTCATGATCGGACATCAGGCTAAAAGTATGATGGTATTGGTATTATGAATAATGGTATTGTGAACGACGATACATCGGCACTAAGGATCTCCAACTTAAAAATATGGAAATTTACTTGAAAATTTATGTGGTTCTAACTTGATGTTTTGGTATTGTTCGAGG